>JAQBSW010002035.1:0-72500 GCA_029291075.1 Eudiplozoon nipponicum | reverse complement strand
TGTCCTAAATAAAGGGCTTCTATTGTGTATTGTTTCTGCTTCAATACTACACTGGTCGACACTGATCGGCCATCATATTTATTCGATCGGTGTACTTTGTTCATGTGATGTAGGATAAAAGTTTGCTTAATTTTTCTTACTATAATATTTGAGCTACTTTGTCGGATGAGATAAAGAAAGTCCAAGCCAATGGTTTTGTTCAGAGACCCCTTTCTTTATAGACCACAAATAATCAAATTCACAACGCAATATTATACAAAGTTGATATGAAGATTCGTTCATCGTTAGACTGAGTTACATCTAAGTACATATTGTTGTTTCAATAACAGTCTCCATGTATATAATTGTACCAAGTTGTATGTTAGTATGTATATATTAATATTTGTAATAATATGCGCATACAAAAATTATCGCCTCTATACGTGTTTATTAGAGATTAGCTGCTGTGTATCTCGTTATTTATGAATTAACTTGCATTAAACGTCAGTGAACAAAAACAGTAAATAATGTGTGACATTTGCAGTTCTAACAGAACTTATTGTCACAACAAAGTTAAATTCAAACAAATTGATGAGATTAACTCACAGTCTATTAAATGCAAAGCGATGATTTTATACATAGAGTAAGCAATCAGGAAGGTTGTGTCTAAATGTAAATAACTGATTAAGAGCTATTAGGATACAGTGTCACATATTGAAAATAAACAAGTAAAATAAGAAAATATAAAAGTTAGACTGCAAATAGATAAAATCTAAGGTAAAATTTGAAATGTAATTAATAAATTAAAGAAAGAAACGTATTGAATAAAGAATAGGTAAAAGTTATGAACTGAGGGCATTGGAATGTACACTATAAATAAAGTCATTTTAAGACTATCAGGATGATAAGTAAAATTAAAATTTTAGTTTAAAAAATGGACGTACGAACTAAGAAAATTTTGAATGGACATAGGATATATTTTAATTGCGATTTTAAATAAGTAGAAATTTAAGTACATATGGAAAGTTACTGATATTAGTTGAAATTATGAATTAAATTTCAGCATGAAAGTAAATTATTTACCCTAGAGATTCTCAACATCTCAATAATAAATGCAAGAATAAATAATGTTATTTTTAAAGAAAAATAAATAGATTGTTGATCTCTCATTAATTATTCCTGAGAACACGAATTAAAATCGTTATATTGCTAGATCAACACAGAATTTCTAGGAATGTAGTTCATTATGGTGTCTTTGTTCAATATGGGAAAATAGATAATAAGTTTAAAATTAATTATTCAATCGCATTTATTAAGCATACGGGTTTAAAATATAAGCTAAATTATTAAATATGAAAACCAACAAATTCTTTATGAAACCAAGATGTAATTTTTCTTAAGGCTAATAAAATTGGAGCCAATGTTCTTAAAGGTAGGTATAATTAGTTGAATCACATAGTAGCAATGTTTTTTTATATCAAAATAAATTAAGGTCCTATTTAAAAGTAAATTGTAAGGTTAAGTGAGCGATACGTGATATGTAGCGATTATCTAATGTAAATAAACTTAGCCGCACTGAAACTTTATGCTTCAATACACGCTTATAAAACAATAAATACACAAGAAAATACTGTAATGTTCAGCATTTACCAACTTATAGGACCCCGTAACCTTTTACTGTCACATAATATGTTTCATTATTTACCACCCATGTAAATAATTCAATATTTTGTCATAGAATTTACAAATTATATTTTTTTAATAGCAACAAATGAAAATGTGTGCTTAGAATTATAGCAGCACATTCCTCTATTAATAATCCGTGTGCAGATAACCATTTGTTATGTTGGGCCTAGTCAAATTTGATGTCTTTAAAGTTAATGACATCGACAAGCTAAACGCCTATACAGGCCAACATTTAGCTCAATTTTATTAGCAATATAAAACCCTTCGATTCTGTCAATCATACCTTTTGCGAATTGCCCGTTATAAAATACACTATCTATATTTAAGGTATTTCGAAAAGTTACACTTCGTGTAGGCAAAATTCGGAGCACTATCAATTTTTACTCAAAAGGACAAGTGTCTAAAACCAATAAATGCTTTCTACCATCAAAAGAGTTTCCTTCCTCATTATGTGTTCTAACGCTGCTGGGCACGATAGATAATAAAAGCTGTTTTAGCATCAAAATTTTTTTTTAATTTTGAAGTTTACGAATTTGACCAGGCTCCTACGAAAACTGTCGCTCTTATAGTTCAACTGTCATCGTCCGTTTTATGTAGTAATGTATTATTGGATACAAAGGATGTCAATGCTCTATTCAAGTATTACTCAAATGCTGCCATGATTTTTTGCCACATCATCTGTGAAGTGGCCGCTTTCAATAATTCGATTTAGTCGTAATTATGCCAGAAGCACGATTGGTGTAAGACGAACTGTGTGGGTCGTATACAAAATGAATAAAGAAAGACTTACACTCAACGTGTCATTGTGGCTCACTTTGTTGGAATTTGTTAAATGAAGTTCTCGGCTCTTATTTTACTAGTCTTTGAGATCCATTAGTGCTGCCAACTATTTATTACGTGTTAATTTTTTTAAATGTTTTGTTTGACAGGGAATTGATTTATTATCTGTTCCTTATTCTGCAAAACGATTTTACGTCTTCATTCCAAATTTTGACTCGGTTTATTTCTGAACACCCTTCACGATCTCTTTGACAACGGTAAGCGCAATACGCCATAACATAATTTACACGTGTTAAGACGTGTTGAATTTAGTTTAAAGCGCTCAATGTATACTGATAGGCAGATAGTCTCATCATATCGGCTGATAACTCACTAGATAGACGAAATATTAATAAATTTATAAAGCCACATATATGCTAAACTTAATCAAATATTCTGTCTTCTGCTGAAGACTGTTTCAGATTCCGATGCGTGCAATCGTCGCTACCTACCGTTTTTTCTGTGTTGCAAACGGTACCTAGCGATTTCCTATCGCTTTCTCCATAATACTATCTTTTGTCTTAATTTCAATAAATTTCCTAATCAATTTCGTCGTTCTTTTAAGATAGCCTATCGTTATGCGTCTATAAGCATCCCATCTAAGTATGTTACGTGTCTCAATGTAATGATGTGTAAAATCCGATTTATTAATGTTACCATATTTACATGCATTTCTGTACTCTGCTATTCAAACTTTGATGGGTGGCATGGTATTTCGTACATTTCCGATGAATCTAATATTTGAAGTGTTCGTTTATTAGAGCGTCTATTGCCCAGGTTAAGATGATTTCTTAAAACAGTTATTATATTTTGTTTAATACCACTGATTTCACATTTCTGCTTCGTTTGGAGTCCGACAATACCATGATCTTATGATCCTCCTTCGCTCTATGATATTTAGCCTGCTTCGATTTATTTAAATACTCCTAGTCTTCTCTTCAATTTAAAAGGTTATTAACAGGGAAACGCCTGAAACTTGGTCATGCTTTGAGTACTGGTATATATCTACTAACATCACTACATCTAAGCTTGTCAACTTATCGTTATCATTTAATCTTAAACAAATGATATGAAATCATCAATGTACAGTCTAATAAGTACGAATATCTTTTTATTCTATGAAATAGAAACTTGACATTTTTTATGTTCGGGAAAACTAGACATTAACAAAAATTCTAAAATTGTTTACTAGTTTATTCATGATTATTAACTCGTACACTCTGTGCCCAATTTTGTCTCTTTGTACGAGGGGGTTATCGTGAGCTTCAGCAAATTCGTCATTAGTAGCTATATTATTAATCTATATTTTTAGTGTTTTACATCTTATCTGTGTATTCCTTATTTGTTTTAATACATACCTCTACATTATCTAGTTGTTCATACATGTTATTGTTATAATGAAAATGGCTCATGAGAGTCGTTGTTATTCTGTTCTTCGCTTCCAAACATTCAGCGCTGTTTGGCGTAAACTATTTTCTAAGGCAGTTAACTTTATAATTTGGTTTATATTTCTCTTCTCTGTACGTTAACACAAATCCTGCTATGTCTAATTCAAATTTAACTTTACTTTAATCTGAGAGGAATTGCGATATGCGAACGGAATTGTAGATTATCCTATTTTTAGGTAAATTCTCAATCAGTATAACTGGGCTCAAGCCACGATTAGGCACTTTTATCTGATTTGCATTAAATAAAACCTCTGAAAGGCTTTCCACTTCAGTAACTACAATCATACTAATCTCATCTATGGAAGGTCAATAGACGCCCAAATTCCTTAACTTTCTCTAATGTATAATCCTGACTTTTTTAGTCTCTCTGTTACGTACACTATCAGTAAGATATTCTATACATTTGAAATCATCTGCTTGCAAAAATGAAAGTAACATGCCACTTATTTTGGCTTTCACTGTAATCAGTTCTAGTTTACGTCTAAATCAGTAACCATGGTATTCATTATAGTCACATTAAGATCATGATTATGAGATAAATCTTGAGCATTTAAATGTAACGGAGGTTTAAATATTAGACATTTGGAAACAATGTAATGTTTCAGGCAATATTATAGAAATGAAATATTTTATATTTTCCTTACCACTTGTATTTTGATATGATAAAAACGATTATTCATCTTGACTTCTTTTTAGTTATATTTCCTAAATAAATATTGCATAAAAGATATGTTTTCCGCGACAGGGAATTGACTTGTAATCTGATCCTCGTTGTGCGAAATAAGTTCTTTACGCCCACTGCCCGTAGTTTGATTCCGAGTTTTTCATCCTATTTGGTCCAAAACTGAAATTTTGTAAGTTAAATATAATTTTTTTAAATGTGTTTTTCTTGCTCAGTTGGCTTTGTCAGTCAATTAACAAGCGTTGAGATAAGCACCTTTCTTATTTTGTTCGTTCAATGGACTTGGTGAAAAAATGCAACTATTGTTTATTTCACATACGCAGACTTCATTTAAAGAATTCTTGTCACCGCCCGCGTGTTTAATGATTGTTTGATTACCTGATGCGTTTCATGAATATTGCCTAGAGGTATTAATAAGTGCATCTTAACCTATTTTCTGTGTTTGATAAAATAAACAAAGAAATAAATGTTTTGATTTGACAATGTTATAGCGAAAGATATCACAAAATACTGCAATAAAAATTGCGTACGATTCGCCAAATATCAACTCGGCGTAGCTGCATGGTACATTTGTAGGTATTTCTTTAAAATATTTCTGTTTTCGCCTAGGTGAATTTGGTCTTTATTCAGATTCCCTCAGTGCTAACAATAGTTTTCTCATCTAGACGAGCTTTAATATTTACTATTTCTCATGATAAGGTATTCATTTGATCAGACATTTTTCGTAGCAGCTTTCCTAAAAAAGATTATAACGCAATATTACCACTTGCAACAACGTTTTAAAATCATATGCAAATAATTGGGATTTGGAGCGCGTATAACATGCTAATTTGTAAAAAAATTTAACAATTTGCTATTTATTAATCCTTCTTGATGTTATTCTGCTGTCTCCAGAACTCCCTTAAGTTCTTTGCTTATTCATTCTCGCTCTTATTTAATTCTCTGGCATTCAGTTCTGCTCTTAAGAGTGTCATTTACGCCACCTTGATCTCAAGGGTAGCCCACCTCAGGCTGTGGGCTTGGCACCATTGTTAATTGTTCGGGTGCCACAGTGTGAGAGCCATTGAGCCTGTTGTACTCAAATGGTGCTTTGCTCCACGTCCACCTGCACCCGATAAGGATTGTCATTGGCAGTGTGCAGCGACGTTGCTTCCCATTTAGTCACTAGTATATAGTCTCTGGCTCGTAGGCAGTTGTTTGTACGGCGCTGGCGTTATCTTTCGCTGGTTGTTGCACACGGCTTAAGCTATTTTTTATATGCGCTTATGAATATTAGGCATTGTGCAGTAACATTGTAGCTCTGAAGATATGAGTTCATTTGGCAGAGATATCTGCATTCCATAGACCATTGTTGCCGTAGGCCAAAAATGACCCATCGGATATATTTATCTGCTGAGAACTACACACTACTATACAGAATATAATTTCGTAATGTGGCATTCAAAGCAGTAGAGGACACATTTTCTCTTTTCTGTGGTTTACGCTGTTAGCATGTGATTCAAGTCGGAAAGCAAGCCTGGCTGAAAGAAACGTGGTTGCAATGTTTTAATGAGGCGCCGCGAGGCGGATTTACTCAATGCTTTACACCAAAAACTATGAACTATGGTCGTATGGACGCCGGGCAAACTATTGCACTATAATGAAAATTTTTTGCGAAACTGAGTTAACTGAAATTACCTGATCTGCGTTTTGACCAACGCAGTATTTGTTCCAGTAGTTTTCTTTCTTTAACAAAATATTTCGGCTGCCGTTATCGGCAGCCCTCTTCACTTGGTCCATCCTCACTAGTTTTACAAAACAAACTTACGAAGCAAGTCGATATTTCCTCTGGTCATATTATTTATACTTCAGACTGATCTTTCACTAGATATTCGCGTGTCACATGTGTGTGTGCGTTTCCTTAACTGTTATGTTCATCTAACTAAGTGAAACTAGAATGGTTGAATAAAAATTTACCATTTGCATGCATTAACTTTTTTTTATAAACTCCATGTAACATGACGTAACTGAGATTGTCCTCACCTTTTCTGGTGATGGAAGACCAAAAATTCAGAAACACTCGTCATAAACACATGCCATTATGAGTGATAAAATTAGAATTCCGAATGGCAATGCACGTGGTAAATTTCAATTCAAACTACTCAGGTTGTACTCAGGATAGATTTGTTAATAACAGTTATTGCCGTAATATTAAATAGGCACACGCCACGCATGTGCATGTATATGTTTATGCAGACCTAAAAAGATTCAGTTCAATATAAATTATGCATATGTACGTACATCTAAATGAAACTACAGTCGAAAGACATCAATTTACCCTTCGCACGCGTCAGACTTATTAATATTTTTTTAATAATTGAACTGCTGTATTATTAGAATGATCTCAATAGGTAGAGTGGGGATGCAAGACACAAACATAAGTGTTTAAATCACTAAGAGATTTAAAATCAAATGAGTAGTTAGAGGTGAAATTTAAAAAGACTATATTCTTAATAATTGATTAGTCATTACTTGAATAAGAAGCCCACTAATAAGTCAATTTTAATCCGATTTTCTTAATCTCTTACTCGAGCTAGCTTCAGTTTCCAATTCTTTCAAACGCCTTTCCCTGCCATTAGCTAATGAGGTATTCCAAATCAAACCTAACGATTTTTCAACAGCTGCTTCATTCATAATATTATCTCTAGATTTGATTTCCATATATTCTCTAATTAATCTCGTCACTCTATTACGATTAATTATTGCTGTACATTTGAAATCATACCAGTTAATAGTGTGTCCAGTCTCCACTACATGAGGAGCAAGATCAGATTTGGCTATATATCCATACTTACATGCAGTTTTATATTAACTTCTTCATACCTTGAATGGCACATTGTCTCACCAAAATTCATGAGACTGCAATCAGTGCATAGGATTTCATACACTTCTTATAATTCCAAAGGTTCGATCTTTTCGTTTTGGTTATGGAGTATAGTGCCTTGTGTAAGAGACTGTTATAAAACGTTCCTTATATTGTATTTTAAAGCTATTGATTCCACTTTCCTACTTAATATAGAGTCCAGTAATATCATGAACTTACGCTCTTCCTTCTCCTTTCGTGTACCTCAAATAAGGATTAAATTTTCTCACGACATCCAACATTGTTGCATCTGTTAAATGAAGAGGATAACCACTAGCCTTAATCATATCGCTCAGTCTACCTACTTCTAAATTCCTACTATTTTTATCTGTTAATCTAAGGCTTCTTAATGTTAATGAATATAAGATGCCGATTTTCATACGATACGGATTATTGGGTTTGAAATTAAGAATGATTCCGAAATAAGTAACCTACCTATAAATAACTCTTTCTTATTTCTGATCATTTATAATTAATTTGACATTCAAAAATGGTAATACACCTGATGATTCCCCTTCCAGAGTGAATTGGAGTTCGCTCATTCGATTAGATAAATTTAATAAATTTGCCATTTTATTATCACCATGGTTCCAGATCACTAAGATGTCATTCAAGAAACGTAGGTACAATTTTGGTTTCAGTGGAGTCTTATCCAAGAGATTATTTTTCAAATAATACATAAAGATATTAGCTATTGGGACCGACACAGATTGTCCCATTGGAACATCTCGAATTTGTTTATAAAATTCTTTACGAAATTTAAAATATGGAGAGGATATACGTATACCCATCATCTCCATGTCGTGTTCATTTGTCATTTTGCTTCCTTCTAATATAAAGGGGTGATCGACTAGAAATAAAACTATTGGAACAATTATTGCGTTGGTGAAAACGCAGATCAGGTAAACTATTGCACTTTTTGCACTTCTTTATGTGCTAGAAACTCATTTTCATTTGTCGAAGGTCTAAACATTGCTGCCACCAGATTGCTGTTTTGCAGCTGATTGCTAATGATTACCTGGCCTTTGTTTTGACTAACACACGAAGTTATCCAGTAGTTTTCTCTTTTCAAAAAAATATTTCGGCTACCTTTATCGGCATCCTTCTTCAGTTGGTCCATTCTCACTATATTAATAACAAAAACTAGTTTGTGTACTTAAAGGTGACCGAAATATTTTGTTGAAAAGAGAAAACTACTGGATATTTTCATGTGTTAGTCCAAAACACAGATCAGGTAATTTCGCAAAAAGATTTTACTTTTAATCTGGAAATGATGCTTTGAGTTTCGGAAATCGTGATAAGCAGCGATATCCGAATAACCGAGGTTTTGCTAAAGGGGAGTCGAGTGCCAAATCCTCGATATCTGCATGACAATGGATCGTTACCACATATTTTTCGAGTTCTTTAATTGAAAATGTGCTCATTTCTTTTCAATACGTAGTGGACACTAGTGCACTAGCCTTTATTATAATGGATAAAATTGTATATATAGCAACTGTTGACAAAATACCTAAACTTACGTAGGGCCTATTGTAGTGCTATTAGCTGCTTCTCAGGGTTTTCGTGGGAGTGCAACTTATATATTAAGCGTACCACTGGGAAAATTACTATTGTGAATTTTATCGGTTTCTGCTTACATTCGACAAACTCTGGGCCTTTTCAGTCCACTTTAACGGTATGTAAACATTCGGAGGCATGAGCAGAAGTTATTCAGCTACTGCCTTCCCCATGAGGTATCGTCTGTGGAAATTTATCATGCCTATAATCCTTCACATCTTTTTACCAGTTTTGGACACCGGGAAAGCATTAATGGGCTCACTGTTTGAATCTAATGGCGTGCATCTATCTGCAGAAATTTTATAGCCTAGAAACTGAAGTTTGTGAATTATCTGAATGTTTTTAGATTTAAAATTTAATCGCCATTTAACGGGCTTGAAAATCATTTTGGTGTTTTGTAATGAACAAAAAAATTACATAATTAGCATACGCTGTGCTACGGGATAAATCGGCCACGAAGGAGCCCATTATTAATTGAATCATCTTATTTGAATTCTGTAAAACATAGGGCACCAGAATAAATTGATAATGTCATTGGGGTATCTGAACCGCCAATTCGCAGCGACATTCCGGACAAACACCCATTTTCAGGAAGCCCTGCTTTAGATCAAGCACGAAAATACACCTGAAATTTGGCGGTTTTAGGATGAGATCGCACAAATTGAATTTCGTCACTAAATTTAGTTGATGAAAGGCAACAACGAGTACATCATGGAAGCTCAAAACACAGAGATGGATGGCTCTGATAAGCCGGCATCTTTCATCTCTCGTGTTTTCTGGGTTGCAGCAGTGAGCTGTTAGGTAGAGCATGGTATAATCTCGTTGGTTCGTAGGCGTTGTTTTATTCTAACCATAATTTAAAGCACCCAACTGTAGGGCCAGAACTTTTGAAGTATTCGGAGGCTGAAGTGTGTTGGCGTACTTCGTTTGAAGGCCTCCTTTACATTCCAATCGCCTATTTGTCTCACACTGCGGCAAGCTGCTACATATGGTTCGTTGGGCATCGTGGTCTTCGGCTTAGCAAGTTACACACATTTTTGTAAAATCAGTGGTGGTCACCCATTTCAGTTTATTAACGGATGTATATGCATGCTTGTATAGAATATAAATAGAATATTGTTTATAGTTACCGCACAAAGTTCTTTAACCTGTACATTTTTACACATGTATGCTGCTCCTACCCGGTTCTGCCTCATGCAATATTCTGACATAGTAAGCTTAAAATTATGCGCTATTATCATAACCTGACCTAAACTTTGAAATAGAGGCAAAACATAAATGTACCACTTTAATATGGTAAGGAAGGTAGGTCTTGAGAAAATGGCAATAGCCGTAATCCCAATTACATACCGATTACAGCGCTTTAAATTTGTTCAATCTTACAGGCCTTCAAAATAAGGGCTGGTGAGTTTTGCACAACAGTGACAATACTGCGATAAAGTAGACGATCGTCTTTTAAACAAAAATTTTGAAAGACCTTAGCTAATTGCTATTCAAATCGGTTTGCCAGATTGAATAATTTTTTGAGTTTCATGAAAAGTTGGTTATTTGAAATTCTGTAATTTATTTATATTGCGAACCTATATGCAACTTTTTTCTTCCGCCCATTTTTAGAGCCATCTTCGCTGACCCATTATGCATAATATATCACTTTTACCTAAAAATCGAATCTATTTGGTCTCTGGCCGAGATACTCAATGTTTGCCATTTAAAAAAAGTGTTCAATTTGTTCGTCTTATAATGAATATAATTGGACAACTTGTATTCTATTTTAACTTCATGAATTTTTCAGTCAAATTAGTAAGACACAAGCAAGACCCGAGAGCCTGAGGCATAGATGCGAAAGGTCGAAGTCAAGAAAAACTATGGATCTCTCAAGCAGTGATGTCCAAGATCAAGCGGAAACAAGAATAACCGTTGAAAAAATCATTACCCCTACTGTCTCCGATGGAACGATTAAGTGCTCAGATGCAAAATTGAAAAATCAACTATTCCACAATAATCAGAGTAAGAGCAGACTGGCACAGATTTCATTAACAGAAGCGTCAATAACTAATCAGCAATACATTTCATCCGAACAGAATCACTTCGATGTTTTTCATAAAAAAAACACGTAGGTAGAAGCTGCATTAAATGAAATTTTACATTTTTTAAATATCTTAAAATTAATATTTCGCTTTTCTTAATTAAAATTACAAGTAATGTATACACATAGTAGAATAACAGTACAATTATAGCAGCTCAGATGATAAGGTTGATGACTCGACGAAATGGTCGTTGGTTTGACTTCTGTTCGGAATCATTCTGGGCTAATGTTGAGGAGTGTCCAAATAAGGACGAAAAAAATCGACAAGATGAATAATATATCCCATCTCATGCTATGTTGGCTTCATACAAACATTATATATAATAGAATCCTTCCACAATACCTTAATTCAATACTACTGCCACAATTGCCATAATGTCTAACTTATAGATAAGAGCTGATAATTAGGATTTCAGATGGAAGGTGATACGAAAAGGTATTCAGCTAAAGCAAAGTCTGATCAAACATAAGTGCATATACAGATGTAAACTGCGTGAAGCGCGCGGGTGCCGAGACCTATGGATGGAGTATTACAAATCTGAAACTGATGACCATGAGTTCAAGCCTTCCCCGTAGTCATACTGGCTACTACTGAAGTGTGGTCCAATAAGGACGAATTCATTTTCTAACGGTTAAACTTTTTTTCTAATCGCATGTCATATATTTTTGTCTTATACTAGTTCCATATTTAGTATCAGTTATTTTGATAATGATTATATATATAAATATATATGTATATATTGAACTGAAGTTTAAGAGCAGGATTTTGATTAGATATGTTGCCAGTAAAAACTCAACATTGCAAACAATCAAGTAGACCGGCTTCGATCCATCTTATTAAATTATTTACTGGTGAACTGAAACTTCATTTAATTTAATTAAATAGAGGTAAAGTACAAAACTATCATTGATTTATCGTTTTAAAATAGGATTAACAAAAATAAACGTCATTTCGCATGGTATTTAAATGCCCAGTAAGTTTTGTCAGTGAGTGGACAATAATTTTATGTATGCAGTTTTGTGGTGTCTATTTAAAGCAATAGCTTTCAAATAGGGAAGCGTTTCGGAACATCTTGATTTTAATGACATTGTAAAGTATCGTGCAGGTCTCTCGCATTTTTAGCCCGAC
Organism: Eudiplozoon nipponicum; assembly: GCA_029291075.1. Taxonomy (NCBI): domain Eukaryota; kingdom Metazoa; phylum Platyhelminthes; class Monogenea; order Mazocraeidea; family Diplozoidae; genus Eudiplozoon; species Eudiplozoon nipponicum. Next base: position 60,212 of record JAQBSW010002035.1, on the reverse strand, counting down.
AAGGTATGCTCACAAATAAACGCTCACACAAGACTGGTATGTACGGCAAGAAGCGCGAATAAAATATTTTGCCGTATCTCTTTAAAAATTGAATGAATATCGGGAATTTCCTTATTCAAGATAAAATTGGATGTGAAAATTTAGTATTAGATGTAATCAAAACCAAGTCAACGGAACAATATTAAGAAGTCAATGCAGAATGTTTTCATACTTTTACATATCTGATTGCATCTGTACCTTTATATTTCAGACAAATTAACAGTAGTCTCTTATCTGCTGTCCAAAAATTAACAACTCGTTTTCTTTCATCATTATTTTTTTGCTTATTCAGAAAATTTGGCGAGTGACAATTAGTAATAAGAACATTATATATAGCATCAATGGGGGTTGTTTAGCAGTCAGAAGAAAAAATAAAACATTCCCATCGCACAAGGTCTTTACAAGCAGTTTTCCGTTTCAACGTATAATAAGGGTTTAATTTTTAATTGTATTGTGGGAAAAACAAACACAGAGCTATTGAGAGAGGTGATACCTTTTCATTTTTATTCTATTAATATATAGTTTATACGTGAATGGAATTTACAAGCAGAACTGTTACATAGATTTAATAACTAGCAAAAAAATATTTGCCATACAATTTACAAGGAAAAGTATGTCTCTTTAGCTATTATGAATATACAGCTCAAGCTTAAAATTGATGGTATGCTGTGTGGTTTTGCACGATATTTACATTTCGAAAGTTCGTGCGTAGACGATTTTGTAGACGTAAATCCATCGAAAAGGCATGCACGTATGTATATCGCGTATATGAAAATTGTATTTGAAGAAATGGAAGCTCAGGCTCACAGGTGATAATTTTACATTTAACATGTCTTGTTTCTGATGTGAATAAAATATATTGTACTGTGTCATCTCGAGCTAGTTATACTTGATACTTTGATCAATAATCTAGCCTGTGTAAACAAATACATTCGTTCAAGTACATTGTTTGTTCTTATCTAATTAAAGAATCCCAGATGGCCTATAAGAACAAGAGAATATCCTTATAACACATTCTTTGTGGTAATAAGAAAACTGTCAAACAGCGCCATGCCTGAAAAAGTTTTTATGTTGTGCGATAGAATTATAGCTTATGCACACAATTTCTCTAACGGATTTGATGTGTGGATATTCACGAAAGTGATGATTTAGATAATTACAAAGCTACTGTTTAATTATGCTAAAGATAAGAGGCGAGAAAGAAAATTAACTAATCATGCCATGAAAGTCGAGAGTGAAATAAATCATGAATGTCAGTATTAAAGCTCTACTTAGTTTAGGATAGCTGTAGATTAAGAGAACTTAATAAAAACAGCCTGACCGTATACATGCTTAAATAAATTTTTAGTATCTTTAGTTTGAAAATATCACAAGTAAAGTCGCATATTATTTATCTCTCGACTAAGCTGTTGCAACCACATCAGTGTCGTGTGCCGTACAAGACAGTTTTTTCTTTAATAATTATGTACAATTATTGCTGGCTGACGAAATTTTGAGGTACTCGCTCGATCTGTAATAAATTCGCATTCTTCATAAAATGCTTCCAGAGAAACCCCATCCCCCAATCAAGTATGAAGTTCAGCTATCAGCTTTCATGGTTTAATCCTTTAAACACGGAAGTCTGCCAAACTTCAGACTTTAATTTCGACAAAGAGGTCACTGATTTGTGCCCCTGTCCAGTTGAATACCATTTTTTCACACAAGTTCAATCGGAAGTGCGTAATATCAACTTTGGCTATAACTCCACCGGTTTTAACCGTACGTTATCAAAATCAATGTTTCCAAAATCGATTTTATTTCGTTTTTATCGTTGTATTAGTAAGGCTATTGTTTCACCAATAAAAAGTTAGACAAAATAAATAGTATTTGATGACTGTGACAAAAACCCATTAAAGGACAATTTTCATCCTAATTCAGAATAAATCAATATAAAAAAGACGTTATGTTAATTTTAATCAAGGACGCGATCTTGATATAAACACCTGATCCGTTATATACATACAATTATCAGTATAAACCAAGTACTGTATTGTGCAGAAAAGACAATTCATACAGTAGACCGATTTCGTCCTTATTAGGAACTCATCACGTACTGTTCAGTATTTGCCGGGGACTGAGCTCAAACCTGGATAGGTCCACTTTGGAAACTGTTGCTCTACCACTGAGCAATCCTGCTACATCTTGATTTAAATAATTGAAGATTTGCTTAGTTAAATTTGTATTTTTTATCGAATTTCATCACATGCAGTTCGTATTTCACGAGGTGGGTAATTTAAAGTAGCACATTGTAGTCCATTTTAATAAGCAGGGCGGCATTATGAACGGAAATCATTCTCTATATTCTAATAGACATTTAAATAGTATAGATTGAAGAACATCATTTATTTAACTATTTTTCATCAGTCTACTTATTTTCAAAAGTAACATGGAGATATTGTAGCGTATTCTAATACGGTTTACGGCATTAAAGAATTTCTATTAAAATGTTATATTTTCCTACATTTAATTAATCTAAAAATGTGCCTTGTCTGATGACTCCTATTAAAAATGATTTCGGGTATGCCTTTTAAATTTTCCACTATCCAAAGAAAATTTTTTTAAATGTTAGTGAATTTTAAAAAGTTTTCATTCTGTTTGGCTACCATCAGAAATAATTACTCGATGATTGAATAAAAGACATTTCCTTAAATCAAGTTTGCGAGCTTAAAGTAAACACCGATTCCATTGTATTTAACCAGTCGTCGAACAACATAGAAAAACTACAGCCAGCCGCAACGCACTGACGCGTTTCGATCTTCCACGATCATCATCAGGATTACGACGGCAAACTGACTATCGAGGATCAAACTGCATTGAATATATATAATAATAATCACTGGCTCTCTGTAAAATATATGGAGATACTCGAAATACGGCGCCAAATTCCTCCTGGCTCGACTCATATTAATACCTGTCGCAATATAAGATGCCAATTTAAACGCAGTATAAAAATCGATCTCGAAAACTTTTGGACCAGAAAGGCTGAAGAAATGGAAGTAGCTTTCGCGTCAAGTAATAGTCTCTGTTTGTTCCAACTTATCTGCGTAACCGGTCCGAGAAAATTAAAAGTTATTGAAAATATAAATAATGGTAACAACGATTTAATAACCGCTAAAATAAGTCGTCTTGACAGGTGGGCTGAACACCTTAGAGATCAATTTTCTTGGCCACCCGCGTCAGTTCCGATTCCCAAAAGCATGTCTGCATCACCAGTGTGGAATGTTAGTCCCGATGAACCATCCGAGTTAGAAGTATGCGATTCAATCCTATTTCTTAAACGCCGCAAAGCCGCAGTTTCCGATGATTTTCTTCCAGGATTAATTAAGGATGGTGGTGATATAATTTCAGGAGCGTTGATCAAACTTTGCCATACTATATGGAATAAGAAAACCGTACCACTTTATTGGAATGAGTCGACCATCATTCCCGTCTTCAAAAATGGCAATCGTAATTCGTGCGACAACCATCGTGGTATAAACTTCATTCCTGTCGTATCTAGGTTATTTGCATAGATTATCCTACGCCGTCTTAGCGCTTCACGTGAATCACATACAAGAGAAGAACAGGCCGGATTCCGCGCAGGACGAGGTTGTATAGATAATATGTTTACATTAAAGCAAGTTCTCGAACAGAGACATTTATATCACCGTCCCACAATAGTCGTCTTTCTAGACTTCAAGGGTGCATTTGATTCGGTGGATCGCAAAGTTTTATTCCATATCTTGTCGAAAAGCGGTGTGCCCACAAAATTTGTTAATATTATACGAGCTCTCTACACAAATACTTCTGGTCGCGTTAAGGTCTACAACGAATTAACGCGTAACTTTACAACCAGAAGTGGTGTTCGTCAAGATTGTCCACTTCCCCATTTTTGTTTAATTTTGTAATTGATGTTATTATGAACAACACTCTCCCATACATTCAGGATGCTGGAGTTGAAGATCTCCCGGGCGATAAACTGGTCGATCTTGACAATGCGGACGATATCGTACTATTATTCGACAATCAGGATGCTGCCCAGACCACCTTGAATAAAATAACAAACGTTGCTCCGTCTTTCGGTATGAAATTCACACCCTCTAAATGTAAAATACTGTTACAGGATCACTCACCACTCACTCTAACGTTGCGACTGCAGAATGAAAATCTAGACATAGTCGATAGGTTTACATATCTTGGGAGCTCGATCAATAATGTAGGCATTATGTCCGATGAGGTGAGATTACGGATCGCGAAAGCTAGAGTAGCTTTCTCGAACCTTCGTCATTTATGGAGAAACGCGAATATTTCACTTTGCAATAAAGGTCGTGTTTACAATGCATCTGTACGCACAGTGAAACTTGGCCTCTTAGAGTTGATGATTTGAGAAGCTTACAGGCATTCGATCATCGTTGTTTGAGAAGTATAGCACATGTTGGTTACCAACAACGAATAACTAGCGTTGACATCCGTAGACGTATTTTTGGATCTGACAATAAGATCTTGTCGTTAGAAAAACAAATAAGGCTCCATCAACTTCGTTGGTTCGTTCACGTTTTGCGTATGCCCTCATCCAGCACCAAATTCGCGTAAGAAACAAGGTGGGCAGATTTTTACATGGCAGAAACAATTAAAGTCACTTACATCTAAATTGGGCAGTATAGGACCCACTCGTCTGCAAGGATGGGGTCATCGTGCGCATTGTATTTCTTTGCTAGAAACCCTTAGCGATATGGCATCGAATCGAGCTCAGTGGCGATCTTGTTGCAGATGTCTAGTAGAATCATCTTCGTAACTTTCTTTTCTTAGTAGGGAAAAGTTAGCTGCGAGGTTTGGTTTGTTTATGACGTGATACAGTGAAATCCGCAAGGAAGCTGTATTGCTGATGTCACCTTGCCCGAATGCTAACTTGGCCATAATGGTGTTGTGGAGAGGTTTAGTTTGCCTCATTTCTGTGAGTTATCCTGATAAATTTACTCATAGTAGCAAGGAATTCCTTCTCTCTCTGCCTATCTCTCTCGTAAATCTCATTAATAATTTGTCTAAATTCACTTTTATGCTTTTTACACTCCTTATGGTTATATGGCAGCAAAACATTAGTCACTTTTGACTTTTACATGGCTGAACATGATGATGATGATGATGAATAGATATAGAAATTAAACTTAGATATGATGCTCTCACCACTATATAACTTTGATTTCCATATATATTCAATGCGGTTTGATCCTCGATATTCAGTTTGCCGTCGTACTCTGTTGATGATCATGGAAGGTCGAAACGCGTCAGTGCGTTGCGGCTGGCGGTAGTTTTGCTATGTTAAATACTGTTTGTTGCGAATAACTAATATATATGCAAGTATGTATTAGGTTTTGCGAACCTAGTAACAAATTAGTTCAGTTGTGACCAGAGGATAAAGGCAGCATGAACGGAAAGTATAATCTCATGCACATTCGAATGTGCATGAGATTATACTTTCCGTTCATGCTGCCTTTGGTTTATCCTTCTGGTCACAACTGAACTAATTTGTTTTGCTATGTTGTTCGACGACTGGTTAAATACAATGGAATTGGTGTTTACTTCAAGCTTGCAAACTTGATTTAAAGAATTTTACCACCACCCGCGCAATCAATTATTGTTGACTAAAAGACATGTTTGTTGTTCCAAAATTACACCAGCTAGACATAACACTATTGGAGAAATTACGTGCAGTCGATCATCCCACTATTGTTTTAGTATTTTACTTAATACATTTTTGATTGAAATACTAACATTTATCAAAAATATATTAAATGTCTGTGGTAGAACTTTTATCACTACTTAAATTCTTATTCTTCTAACGGACGACAATAAATGTCAGTATTAAGCAGCTGTTCTAGAGGTTAACCTACGATTTGTTAGAATGTTTTTCTATTCATCCGCTTAATCTGAAGTAAAAACTTATTTGCTAATTTTGCTTTTCCGGAATATATTAGTCCGCAAGTAATTATTTTAATTTATGCCCATTAGAAAGTGGCAATACATTTTTTATAGGTCACATTACTGTGTATCATTTTGAAACTAAAATTTCTATACATTATTTATAGCGGTGCATGTGGTGCAGAACCTAACATGTACCGACGCCAACCAGACGTCAGTGCAGCTCAACAAGCAAATAGCAATCAAACGCAGCATCGTGAGAGTGCATATTTGTATGCCTTGAAGGACGGTGAACCGCAGTTGCAAACTCCTAAGCTCTTTTCTAGACAACAATCCTATGATGCACAAAGAAAATTATTGCAAAATTCGCCAATGCCCTCGCCGTCCTTGGCTAGAACAACCAATGTCACCATTGAGGATGGAGAATGCCCCCCGAACTATGATAATTCACAAAACCCTACCGAGCAACCTCCTACATTGCGCCGAAAACCAATTAACCTTGTGGACAGTTTTGATGTTGAAGGTAATCGGTTGATTGAGAATACTGCAGCTAACAGAAAGATAGTCTGTAGAACACAGAAAGCTGGACCCAAACGCAACAGCTGTGGTGACGATCTAAATGATCGATCTAGCTCTGTCCAATCAAACGGGGATCCTTTTCTCAATTCACCAGTGACTAACTGTTCTCAGAGTGAAAATAGTCAACGTCATTCTAATGATCAAAATAGCCAGTGTTATGAAACGTCTCCTCAAATGCATATATGCTTTCTTAATGACAGTGTTTTACACCTAAATCGGCCGCACGCACAAATGCTACATATGCAAGCGAATCGTCCTCCAAAATCGACACAGATTCATGAAACCTCCAATACATCTCGAAGAACAACTCAGCCATGTGTATATCAACAACAAGGATTGCAGATGGCCTTTTGCCAGTCGCAAGCAGATATGACGTCTGAGGAGCCTACACATAATATCAATTCTATCAGGAGTTATATTGATGATGTACCGTCTTATTGTGATCAAGTATTAGAGTGCGAGTACGATGACGTTGCAGAAAGCTAATTCATCCTCTTCATTCTATTTAAAAGCATTTGCTTCAAGTATACACGCAGTCTGTTTGTCGATGTTCATAATGTACAGGTTTCGCATAAATGAAAACTTTCTTTATTATGTTAAATTTGTCAATAAGCGTGAAGTATCTTAGCCGTTTTATAAGAACGTCTTGGTTTTAAATTTAAAGATGCTAAGTCCATTTTTATCATTATCAGTTGCAAATTTCTAACACTATTTTATTTTTCTTTAATTTATCGCAAATGTATGAAAGCTAAGATAGTAATTTACCATTTTAGAAATTAAATTAGAAAGAAAATTAATCGCACCAATAATAACATTTGTCATTTTGGATGGAATTCAACTGTTAACTGAGTGGCCTTGTAAACGTTTCGGCTAAATGTTGAATGAAATTGAAAAAGCATAGTTCTGAAAAAACGCTATTATCGAATGCTTTCAATTACATACATACTAGCATGTATATTAATTTCATAAAAGCATCATATCTACCAATGAAGTGATAAATAAATTAAATATATCTACTTATTAACTAGATATCGATTTAACACCATTGGCAAATCAAACTTATGGGCTTTCGTCATTTCCGAAAATATTTTGCAAACATCTTATTCAAAACTAGGCATGAATATGCAAATGCGAATTATTTTAAAACTTCGTTGGATTCACCCACTAAAATACTGACATTTCTTGACATGAGTTCTTAAATTTTAACTATTAATTTCGCAAGTACTCCAGTTTTTATCAATTGTATTACAATTTTTTCCATAGTTCACACCACTCAGTGTTCTCTATTTTGTCTTTGCCATTTTTAGACGATAATTTGACTTGCATTCTCGCACACAGTTTGTGGACCCTTTTGCCATTCCTGAAACTAAAACAAAACATATCTAAAAAGAATAAAGCAAGAACAGATGCTACCCAGCATATAACGCACAAAGATTACGAATTTTACAGAAACAATTCGCGCAAAACGATTCATTTAAATTTTATTTCTACTTAGCGGCCTTCAGAAGAAACTGATTTTCTAGTCAAAAACAATTAATATGATTTTAAATAAATTCAACAAGAAATTTTCATTTACAAATAAGGCTGCCTTATTGTATGTACACCCGGTTAAATTAAGTTGCGTATTAATGTTGCAATTTCAAGATTACAGCCACCTTCAAAGCACACGAACAATTCAGTTTTTTGTAAAATCTACCCTCATATTTCAACCGAATTAATGTACATAGCACACACACAAATTGTTTGTCAAGATTTCTACTAAAAATTCAAACGAAGCTAATTTATTTTTTATAACTTTAATGTTAAAATAATTTATTCCCTCATGCAATAGTTTTGCTCAAATTTGTTGACATTTTTTTTGCATTCTCATGTTGTTACCGCCCAAAATCGTTTGATTATTTATGTGTCGATCCTTTGGCTGTCTTCTCCAGAATAACTCACTTTATACACCACCAATAGACAACATCACCTGGAAGAACTGACGCCGAGTCATACCAGTTGTTGTTTAGATTTTTTTTGTTGGAATAATTTATACTCCGCGCATCATGTCATTTGATTTTCAAATAATTAACGTGTAAACTTTGTCTTTTTAAGCTCTGCGGTCTCACAATTGCAATGCTGATCTTACGACGTTATAGCATATTAACCGGGGCACATTTTGTGTTAAGTGGGAAGCCACAACTTGACAGTTGATCCATCAGGTGTTAGTAGTAAATTTTAGTTGACTGCAATAACTTCACTTACCCAGCAATCAGCGCTAGAAGCATTATTAAATGTATAATAGTTTTGGAAATGGGTCAGAGAATTATTTTTTTCGATACAGAATCAACTAGCAGCCACGAATTCTAGTTAGCGTACGCGGAACATAGAAATAACGCGAAGGTGAGGTTGTTCAGATTTATTATCAATACAAAGGCGCAAGGTCCATTTGGTTAATCCCACAATTATGTCGTTCACATATCATAATTCTGATTCTAAACAATTAAACCTTGATAAAAATTGTCTTGGGTTATTGAGGATCCCCTAATGTTTAATTTTAAGGTTGCACACGGTATATTTATTGTGTTTGATGATAGTTAGCCGCGACTTGGTTCTGATACTGTGTACTATACCTTGGGCGTTGACTATACGTTTGCTACGAATGATCGAAATTATCACCAATTTCTGTAGCAACCAGTAATTTATCGTAAAATGTTGAAAGCAGATGAAGTTTGAAACTCGACTTCCTTTGCAACTTGACAAAAAATGTGAATTAAGTCTGTAGAAGTGATTTTCCTTTACCAATTAGCTACGAGGAAGGTAATGATCAAACTTCTTACTTGGTCATAATGTCATTGCAGAGTAGAACGTGAGCATTTGCAACTTAGGATTTGGGACCACTTACTGTTCAAAAAAAATAAAAGCTGTACTTTATTAAAAAATTAAAACAGCCTATGAAATGAATTTTTCACTATTGAATCCGATAAACAACAATGAGCATGATTCATACTGATTCCAATCGGGAAAAGAACTCCTTTGTTGTAACCAAGAATATGCGCAAAATATTTTAACGGAATTATATGAATAATCAGTACATCACGCAAGAAAGCGGAAGCCAGAAATAAAGAATTTTGAGTTCAGCCATTTATCTGCATTAAAAACTCAAATTAACCAATATTCTGTGTATAGAATCATAAATTTGTAAGAATCAGGTTTATACAAAACAGACAAAAACATCTATTTAGGTTCACCAGATCTCAGCTCGACCGCAATATGTGGTACTTCGCGTAGTAAATGTAGATAAGCATAGGAAATTAAGTTGAATTTAATGCATACATGATACAGCAACGAACAGGAAGTGGGAAACGAACATGCAGAATCTCTCACCACCCCTCTCTCACGCGCACATACACAATGAGAACTATTTGTAGGTTTTTGCTTTTGAACGTGTCTCACGCTTCATTTTGGTTATTGCACAATGTATACACTAAATCCGACATAATTCCCAGTTTTATTTCTAAATTTACAGTATAAACTACCAGGCATTGCAGTTGCATTGAGATCTGACTGTGCTGTAAAAAACTGCCTTCTAAAACATTTATACTACTATACACAAGGTAGTTTTTGCAAATTGCACTAATAATGCGAATTTTTTCAAATGTTTCAAATTGACACATTGCCTCCTTTCTTATCACCATTTTTGACTTAAACACATTTGATTCTCGACAGGCCAAATTTGTACCGCACACATTTCCTTCCGTAGCAGTTAATTACTAAAATTAATATTCAATTCAGTGCGCTCTGCATGGTAAAAAACAATATGCAAGCCTATGAAAACCACTCGTTTGAAAAACAGCTAAACATAAAGAATACAACCCACGTCTGTGCAGAAAACACAAGCTCCAACAGAAATTGCCTTTTTGGTATCTAAAGGTTGCGAGTTGAAAATCGCTCGTGTTGCATTTTTTTCATTCCTACTTCCACTATTCATAATACCTATGTAATTTAATTTGCTTAGAATGCTACTTTTATTTATTCAATCCGTTTATATCGACTAATACCAGTATATAACTGAGAATCTTAGCCGAACTAGCCGATGCTGTGAGTTGTTGCTTAATGCAGTCGAACTCTAAAAATATCGCACATGTGATCTTGTCATAATCACGTTTTCTCTTACTTTGCAATACCAGTTCAGATGGCAATCGACATTTATTATGCTGAAGCGCCCTTTTTTGAAAAATAGGCATTTCTAATTTCTAATAGAATTATGTGTAAATAATTTTGCGCGTTATCTGTTAACTACAAAATAACGTACGCGCAAATATTCAAAACAAATTGATTTATTTTCTAATTAACATGCCTTCTTGTTCAAGATTACTAATTTCATTACAACGCCGCTTTTTAATGCAATGTAATCTGTGTATCCTCCAGATTTTGACTGCCAGTGGTATAACTTAGTCAATTTGCCTTAAAATGGTGCTTCTGCAGCAATAATAATAGCAATTCATTATCGCTTTAAAAACTTTTCTCGTTCTTTTTAATTAATATTATTGGCAAAACACTGAGAATTTTAATTTAGAGCGTAACTTCGTAAACAGGCAAACTTTGTAAGGCATAGTGATAAAAAGAAATAGAATAGTTATTTATGCATAACATTTTGACAAAACTAAGAGTGGAAAATTTTGTTCCAACGTCATTTTCAGACAATCAGCTGATAGAAGGCTAAAAAAGAATGGACAAGTGAGAACATATCAATCAAGGCCCATAATCAGAGCACCTGAAAATGTGCAACATTCAAGATTTTACCGACCTAAGAGTGCTATAAATTGTCCCGCACAAGAAAAATGCGGTCAAATCCACTGACAGCACTGCGCAAAAAGCTTCAACATTTAAGGGTAATACTTTCACTAAGGATCAGGTTTTTCACGCCGAAACAAATGAAAACAAAAAAAATACGGAATCATTCGCACGAATGATCACACGCTGCGTACAGAATTTCTTGGCAAGGTAATGTCTAGTTTCAAACTGACTATGATTTTTTTTTAAAACGGCTAAAAAGTATTACTTAGGTAAGGCATGGAAATTTAAAATAAAAACAAATCTCACAATATTGCATAGCTACCGTCAATCGTACGTATTGATAAGTTTCGACCCTCCATGATCATTATCAGAACAAGATGTCAAACTGAAAAACGAGAACCAAATCGCTTTGTAAACACGGATTAAACACGGCTATGGATAATCAGAAATGTGGTTCACACCAGTAGTAGTGTCACACATATTGTACTTGTTGCTCAGTTTGTCATTTTGCCATGGTGAGAACTTTACATGGACGACACACATCAGTAAATCCGACTGAAGGTAGTTTTTATGGTTTACAACTAACGAGATGCAATAGGATTACTGGTTATTCCTAGCTCGCAAATTTAATTTAAAGAATTTTCATTTCTATTCACGTAATCAATGCCTATTCAATAGTATGACTAAATGCCTGGCAAAAACAACAAAAATGATAGGCTCGTTCAATTTTGAATTAGGTGTTGCACACAAAGTAACAAATTAGTTCAAATAGGAGCGGAAAGATAAATCAGTAAGCATGAACGGAAGGTAAAATCTCACGTAAAAATGTGTTTCTTGCTTACGGGCGACTCATCAGTAAGAGCTGGTATTACGTCCTATACCACCTATATATTTTCGCGAGAAATGTGAGACAATTGGACGCTGCAGTCTTATATACGAATGTGCATACCAAAACATGAGATTATACATTCCGTTCATGCTGAATTTGGTTTAACTTTCTGATCCTGTTTTAACTAATCTTTTACTAGGTGCGCAACACATAATACACAATTACGTATTAAGTCTATGCAACAAAAATTATCTGATTGATAGGCTCGTGTCTATAACAATCTTTTGCAGCGAACATTTCCAGGCAAGTAAAATGTTTAAGAGTCTAAATTTTCAGGTTTCTGTCGTGCTCTAGTGATGATCATGGAAGGTCGAAACAGGTCAGTAAGTGCAAATAAGGGTAGTTTTTCTATGCTAAACAAAACGGCATACAGTGACATATGCAATACATTTACCAGACCACAATGCCGTAGTTTGTATAAACTTTTAGTGATAGTAAGGACTGCCGCATTCGATCAGAGTTATTTATATCTCAGGTTGTTTATTAATGATATTTCTGCCGGGTGATGTTGGCCGATTGTTGATAGACTTGCTTTTCGGATAAGAGTTTTTAATCACTCGATTTGTAATAAGGCATTCCAATTAAAGTTAGTTACGAAAGAGATGCATAACAGCCGATTTTATGTGAGCATCATCAGAAAGAATCAATATTTATTGCGACACCACAATGATGAGTAATATACCCCTAACTAATGCACTAATCAAGCGAGGCACATTTTTATATCATAAGAACGGGTTAGAAAATCCCAATGAAAAGTTAAAACAAGTTAGGTAGTTCGAATAAATAAATATATTATTTATTTGAAAAACGTATGCATGAGACTGAAAAAGCAGAAACGCTTCGAAATAAAAAATTAACGCAATTATGTTTTAAGCCGCACATAAATCAATCTAGGCACGATGAATATAGAGATGAAGTAATCAAATCGGGCAAAGTAATTAAATTCGAAAGACAGAATATGGGAATAAAGTTTTGAAAATTATCTCAACCTGAAGTAAATACTGTACATTGACAAATTAAGATTTCTAAAAAAGGAAAAGGCAATGTATTTGAGAAATCCCATCCTTTGCAGCTCAAGTTTTCCGACACAGAGCAACGCATTCAAATTACATTTCCATCAAAAAAGTACAAAATATAAAATAAAATTAATTTTAATTCGTATTCTCTCTCTCTCTCTCTCTCTCTCTATATATATATATATATATATATATATATATATATATATATATATATATATATATATTTCTCAGTTAATTTTGGTAAATCTAGTTTCGCAATTGTTCATTCTTTTAAGTAACGTTGCAAAAAGCTTTGTCTATTTTGAAAAATTGAATCCTAAGAAAGACATTTGGTCACCTGATGACAAAATAAGGAAATTAATGTCCCAAAGATAATCCGCGCACCGTTTTCATAAATTTAAATAATATATAGCTTTTCTGTAACGAACGAAGATCTTCTTCTAAAAAGCAGCTACACAAGTTTGTATATACATAGCAATATTTCTAAACAAATGATAAAAAAATTGCACAATAGTATTAATAAAGCACTAGCCAAACGTTATCGTTGTTTGCTTCTTGAACACGGTGTGACTGCTAAAAGGAGAAAACGTAAGAACAAAATACCATCAAATTCATTTAACCAATCATAGGATGCAAATGACTGCTACCACCTGTCACGCAATCAGTTATTGCCTAATCTAGTGATTAAAAGCAAAAATTAAAATAATCCAGACACATTTTACCACCTAGTGAATCATCACAATATGCAGGTAAACAAGTCAAGTTTGAATCGACTATAATACAATTAACATGCCAAATTAGCTGTTCTTCTTAAAAGATAAACATCCTTCCATTGATAAAATAGTTTACAGTTGATGATTCTCCTCTAAAAATTTCAGCTTCATATGAAAGGGTTTGAAAATTGTCCCAAATGCTTAAATAGCATTTTTCTAGGTAGGATTCAAAATAAAGTTGAAAATATAATCGACTGTAATGGAAAACACGATAACAGAAGCATAGATGCTGGTCTGTACACTTCTCATCGTCATTCACGGAATGTAGATGAGATAGTTTAAAATCACACATAAGAACCAAATAATACAGAGGAACATAACGCTGAAGCTTGCAGGTAACACAGGAAACGGCACAACTGAAAAAATAAGAGAAGACTTAATTATAACAAAAATCAACCTGCTAGTCTAAGACTCAAAATAAAAAGTGCTTGATCCGGTGTCAGATGGTGGATGCCCATTTCGTTCAGCGCAGCTGTCGATTTCGCTATTTGAATCGCAGTTTCCAAGTGAAACGTATCTTGATTACTATCAGGCACAGATCCAACGTGAGCAAGATCATTATCGGAGTCCGTTTGACCTCGGTTTACTTGTCTAAGAAAATCTAGCAGGCATTTCGTCAGGTATTCGTCGACATCTTTCTCGTCGGCACCAGCTGGGTGTAAACGAGAACTCAGTGTTTGGTTTTGACCAAGCAACGTTTCGGCCAACACAAGTGCGACGGCAGGAGGTAGAAGCAGTAGGCGAATAGCCTCTAAACAGTCAGAAAATTGATTTGTCACCATTGCAGAAAATGACGCATTATCCGAGACACCAGAAGCTGCCGAGTGTTCAGAGTTGTTTGCTGATCGCTTATTGGTTGAGACAACGAAAAGCGGTATCAGGCAGCGGGACACATCGTGACTGAGCTGTTTCGCACCAATTCGAGTAAATCTGTTCACCAGTATCAGCTACATGACGTAAAAATTATGGTTAGCATCAAAAACTTATCATCAACTCATAGTTTTATTTGTAGGTTCAACTTACATCAAATGTATAAAAACAGAGCCAATCAACTTCCGCATCGCATCACATTGGGTGCTGACTTTATTTTTCGAATTAATGCCTGTAGAAATAACCATTGGTTTTGTACTGGTGGTGATACGCACCAGTTCAAGGATAATTCATCATAAAATTCTTATACTCGCTACAAATATGTGACTAACAAGGCTGCACGGTTGCCAGTCGATTATCACAATTTCCTGATGATGTTTTACACGCATGTTCAAATGATCTTGGTGCTTGCTAGTTCCTACACTATAAACGGCCAACCTGGTGAACTGCCGCCAGATATCGCCGACTTATCAGGAGACGACCGCTGTCTTACGAAAAGTTCAGCTTATACCAACAAATATATAAATAAGTCTTGCAAGTATATTTTTATTATATACAAATAAATAATGTTGTAAACTGCACATAGCGTAAAATGATACCTGCAAACTGTCTGTAAGACTACTGGATTTTCCTTCATGGGCAGATAATCAATAGTAGGCAGAATTGATTCGGACAGCAACTAAACCTACGATCAAACATAAATAAATTGGAGCCAACACGAACGTTAGACACCATTAGATTTTCGCCCATTCCAGTGTTTACTGGTTAGTGGCTGTACCGTGCGGAACGATCGAGTGACCAATATCCAAGACAAGTAATCGATTTGAGACTGTTGCACTACCCCGTCTGAGGTTACAACCATCCACTGTGGTTGCCTCGGTAGTCTGGCGAACAGAATTTGTTAACAGGATTCGATATTGATTTTAAATCGTAGAGTGGCAAAATAGAACTGGCTGAATAGTAAATTTGGCTTTTTCCTTGTTACTTCCGCCGCTTAGTCGATAAAGATTCAGAAAAAACTGAAGGAATACGCCTATTTACAAAGATTCCGATGGATGGAAAATGCCTATGAGCTGTCAGCTGAAGTCGGATCTACAATAAAAAACTAAAGCCAAAAGAAACCTAAAATTGAATCATAGTGGAATAGTCGAGCGATTACGCAGTGGTTTTCATAATTTGCCAAAGGAAATAAAATCCAGGCTAATACGGCTGAAAATCTCACAGAAAGCCGATCCATCTAGTATCACGAAAAACCCAAAGCAGAAAAATTCGTTGACGAAATGAATTTCAGGCGCACCCCTAAATATTTAGACAGTGGATTAGAGGTGACTCAACAACCGTACCGGATGACAAATTCTAGAGCGCAATTATTGGCTAATTGGAACTCAACTGGCTTATCTACCCACAGAGCATGAATGTCGACGTATATGAGACTCAGTAGACCAACCGTCACCACCAATCTCCATTACAGAAAGTAGTGCGGTGTTCTCAGCAAATTGCGTCTACTATATAATTAAACAAGGTTGGAGCAATGACATAAATTAAAACTTTGAGGTCAATCACAAAAAGTTCAGAAAGGCCCATATTAGTGAAAAACAGACCGATAAGTAATTAAAACAAGCTTTAGAACCATACTAATTTTACCAAGGAATGTGTGGACATTCGTTACTGTTGCCTTCATCAAATGGCCCAAAACCAGCTAAAATACGTTATTATTAGATAGAAAAATAGCCACCTTTTTAAAAGGGTAAATTCAAATGCAAATGCAGAATTTAGTCTTCTAAATTTTTTTTGTCACAATCTAAACATTCCAGAATAGAGCAAATACAATAACACCAGCTGCTATCGCTCAACACTACACCACCATCGTATACTAATGTTTCACAGCAGTGTAAAAATGAGTCATATTCATTTGAAAGCTGATCCTAGCGCATATATATATATATATATATATATATATATATATATATATATATATATATATATATATATTATAAACAACAATACTGTGGTAGAAAACGGTTTCGTCCTCATTTGGATCTCGTCGAATACTTGCCAAAATTTTCCGCGACAGGCGTTCGAATCCGGGTACAGTTGCTTCTTAGTCGTGAATTCATCCAATGCCACACTTGCTGCACACTCCACGCAATGTTTAGTTATATGCTAACTTATAGTTTGGTCACCTTTTTCTACAGGACGAGCCTATTCAACTTATTTTTTTAAACTAAGAACCCACGAACTGTTATTATGAAACAGACACCATGCCACCCTGGGAAATGTTATAGAAATGAAGATTTAGAGCAGGATTTTTATTATATATCTCGTCATTATTGACTAAACATTGCTTAAGGTAGAAAGGATAGTTCATGTAGTAACCTGTTTCATCTTTAGTGTCAACTCGCAAGTATTCGACAAAATTTGTCGTGACAGGAGCTCGAACTAGAGCATGTTTGTTTGGGAGTCATACACTCAGCCACTGTGTCCCTTCTGCCGTCATCTACACACAATTTTCAGTTAAATAAAAACTTATGTTTCGCTTAGCTTTTTATTAGCGTGGAGTCTATTTCGCCTCTTCGAACTAAAATTTCAACAATCAACCCACGATCTGCTATTATAGAACAGACATAATGCTACCTGGGTAAATTATATTTAATTGAAGACTAAGGGCAGGTTTATTACCATATATGTTGTCATTGCTTAATTAAAAAGGAAAAAACAAGGCATTAAGATTTATTTATAGATATGGCGTCCGAACTTCAGTTCGACAGCGTTACCCAAAAGGACCAACCTGAAGGAAAGTATAACCAAAAGCCGAAAGCTGATAAGAAACGAGAAATTACTTGCAACGCGCGTCTTCTGTGGTTCAGAAGACAGATTGCATGACAAAGTAAATGGTAATAAACCAATCTTTTAAATCTTTAACTTCTTTAAAAAAAGTTTGCGATCTTTAAGTAAACACCAATCCCATTGTATTTAACCAGTCATCGAACAGCATACCAAAACTACCGCCAGTCGCAACGCACTGACGCGTTTCGACCTTCCATGATCATCATCAGAGTACGAAGGCAAAATGATTACAAAGGATCAAACCGCATTGCATATATATGAAAAGCAAAATTAGATATCGTCTCTTACCTTTGGTAATCCCGCATACATTGTATTTGACTGGAAATGTCTGTCCAATTTCTATGCAGTCACGAACATTAACTGTTTGCAGATTTCGCCACATATACTTATATAGGGAATACAATTACACAATAATTAATTGCGCGGATGGTGGTAACAATTATTTACATCAAGTTCGCGAGCTTGAAGTAAACACCAATCCCATCGTATTTAACCAGTCGTCGAACAAGATAACAAAACAACCGCCTGTTGCAACGCAATGACGCGTTTCGACCTTCCATGATCATCGTCAGAGTACGACGGCAAACTGACTAGCGAGGATCAAACCGCATTGCATATATATGGAAAGAAGTTTGCCGTCGTATTCTGATGATGATCGTAGTTTTGTTATGTTGTTCGACGACTGATTAAATACAATTAGATTGGTGTTTACTTCAAGCTCGTAAACTTGATTTAAAGAATTTTTACCACCATTCGCGCAATCAATTATTGTTTAATTTTATTGTCTATATAAACGTGTGTGTGGCGAAAGCTACAAACAGCTAATGTTCGTGACTGCATAGAAATTGTGCAGCGGACATTTCCAGTCATGTACAGAGTATGTATGACTACTAGAGGTGAGACCCGCATATCTAATTTTGCTTTCCATATATATGCAATGACGTTTGATCCTCGTTAGTCAGTTTGCCGTCGTACTCTGGTGATGACCTTGGAAGGTCGAAACGCGTCAGTGTGTTACGACAGGCGGCAGTTTTGTTATGTTGTTCGACGAATGGTTAAATACAATGGGATTGGTTTTTACTTCATGCTCGCAAACTTGATTTAAAGAATTGTAACCACCACCCGCGGAATCAATTATTGTTTAAATCTTTTGTTTCCAAAAATTTTGCACCTTCTTAGTGGTAGTCATAACTGAAAAATGAATTCGCGTTGACAATGATTGAGTGCAAAGGCATACTGTCTCATCCCAAATGTCATGAGACTGCCTTTTCGCCTAGTTAATAAGCAGCATCATCACATAATCCCAAGCGACCATTTAGCTACATTTCAAAAGACATTCGCTGCTCAATAAAAATGAGAAAGATAAATAATTATCATCGTCATCATCATCTTTAATATTCTTATTGCTATTATTTTTTAAACTATTATAATAACCACCACAGTTGTCATTTTCACAGAGCATTCAACAACTGACGGTTCATTTACGCACAACCATGATAACAAAAGTATTAAATTAGAACCAAAAATGGTAAAAATAAAATGATTTATGATGAGACATATTTAGCTAAGATGAAGATACCTACAAAGATAACTGACATAAACTTGGCCACCTAGGACACTGCAAAGCACAATCTACGGAAAGGTAATTGTAATTCAAGACAAGATCGGCAATAGAGCTTCCTTTCGGATTTCATTTTAGTTCTTCATAAAAAGATTATACCCCTTAGCTAACTGCCCAATAATTAGTGAGCTAAGAAGATGGGAATACAACAAATCCGTAACTAGTTCGCCATTGAGCTAGACACGTTGCCATATCACGTAGGATTTTGAATGAAGAACTATTCTGCGCCCGTAGACTCCAATCTGGTAAACAACTGATCCTATATGTTATCTGATTTAGTTGAATTTAGCTGTTCCAGTAATGTCAGCCAAATAATAATAAAGTCTGAAATGTCAAGGTCGACTTAACTACCGCCTAAGAGAACTTCGACGCCTCCATCATGAAAGTATGGAAGAACAGTTTATAATATCGTGTTAAACAATTCAACAAAAACAGAGAAAGTGGAAATAAATTTGGAGCGCCAATGCTCGTGGAAAAGTTACGTCATACTATATTGCAGACTCTAACAAAATCATAAGCGTTTGTGAAAAGAGCTCGTACATAAAAAGCAATACTTTTACATAACATGTTGAAGGAGAAATAAATGACGATTTGATAGTGGCTGAGGCTGCACTAGGTCGCAAAACCTACTTACAAAACATACAAAAAAGAAGTGCTCTACACTGCTCCAGATAATAGCGAATCAACGTCAAAGCAAGGTGATATTAGCAATACAGAATCATTACGGTTTTCATTGTATTATTTCATAAACAAGATCAATCTTCACAGTTAACTGTCAACTCCTGCAGTACACTCTACTGCAGACAACGCTCCAAAGTTAATAGTTTGCTGACGTAATGTTTCGTCTTAAATCTTATCAAACTCGAATGTTGAATTAGCAGACGAATAGCTCATTTTAAGTGCAAAAGCACAAATCATCTTAAGCGGGTAGCAAGTTGTAAAACGAAGACTTCGCACTCAGGGCAAATGCAAATTCGATGGATAAAATCTACAGCACGAACGTAAACAAATTTTATCATCGCATGCTATATATCTCGATTTCAGCCAGAAAACTTTCCGCCAAAACTGTGAAAGATAATATTCCTGAACAAGTGCATTACCTCTTTCATGATGATTTCATTCAGCTCACAAGCAATTGTCTTCCAGATTCCTTTGTAAAAATCGGCCGACAATGCCGATTGAAGACGAAACAGCCACTCACGAAGCGCATTAAAGCAAGGAACAGCCTCAGCAGTGCAGACATTAGGTACAGCAGTTTTGTATGCGCCACCAACAGAGTTCTCATTAACAGATGCATCATTCACATCTTCGTTGTCGTCAGGAACATCTACCAATACGTAGTTTGAGCGCGCACATTGTTCGAGTTCGGCAGTACTGTTTAGGGAAAGTTTATAGTTAACTGCTAAACGGCACCACTGCGCCGCGGCATTTCGGTCAAGGTAAGTGTCTTTAGCCAGCTGATAAATATCCATAATTACCAGCTTAGCGGTAAGCTCCAACATTTTAGCTAATTTATTGCTATAAAGATCGAATACCTTGAATGAAAAGAAGATATTTAGAAGAAAATCATTCAAATTGCTCAAATAAATTAATTATACAAGTAATAACTAAATGAGCAGCATTCGAAATTAAACAGCTAAATATGTAAAAATTGAAAATAAAGTTGACATACATACATTCACACATTTAACTATAATTCGCTAAAGAAATACATAAAAACAGATATGCTTGCATGCATAATAAATTTACACATGTATACACACACATGCTTGCATACATACATGCTCACATGCTTACATTTATACAAGCATACATAAAAACCATTGATTTTCCCTGTAAGTTAAGAAATAGTAACCATCCACCATTTCCCATATCTATAAATCACCTAAAAATTACCTCAATAATTACACAGAAGATGCTCAATTCAGTCCCAATTGTCGAGACTTCAGGTGATCAGGATTTGAATAAAAATTGGTCAATAATTAGGGCGTGCATCATAATGTGATCTCCACTTACTTTTCTTTGTTCTATAATGTATTTTATTAATCCAACATAATCCCTCATAAACGTAAGGACCGTGGGAGGTCATTACCACTTCGAGAGATCAATCAATAAATTCAACCTAAATTTATACATAGTGAAGCCTGAGATTTGTGAAAGCGAAAAAAATGAATTTTAACAAATATACGACTAATTGTCGTGCTCCGATTCAAAACGAACTACCACATAAAAGGGTTGATACAGTTATATAATTAAACGAAAATCGGTTGCCCGGGCGGTGATAGCAATTAATCTTAATCAAGGTTGTGATCTTGATTTAAACAGCAGTCTCATTATATACACACATTTTTCAGTATAAACTACACATTTTACAATCTAGAAAAGGAAATACATTGTGCAATGCATAGTTTACACTGACAAATGTGTGCATTTAATGGAAGCGGTATTCAAAACAACACCGCAACTTTGATTTAATTAACGATTAATGCAGTTATAAAAGACCGTAATAGAAACCCGGAATCTGCTATTTGGCAATGTGGATAACCAGATTTGAGCATCGAAAACTCGTATCAGTACACTTCATCTTCGCGAGCTTCAATATTGCGCCAAAAAACCTGGTTCTGAATGCATTTGAAAGTAACAATCATAAGTTATAGAAAGAATTATTTGACAATTACAGAATGTTCGGCGCATTTCCGCAGAATCCTGATGCGTTCATCTTTAAATATACAAGGATGACTTCGCCAGCCAACCAAAAAAACGTCTGAGCGCTTAGAATATAATTCTCTTAATGCCAAACGATAATAATCGAACGACAGAGATAAAAACAATAGCCGCACTGGAGACTCCGTGAAAAAGGTGATATTAGGAATTTCAAAAATGACTTAATTGTATAAAGAGGAGCATATATAATGAAGTAAAGAAATTAGACACAAAAATTAAATTACTATGGTCATCCAAAGGTTCCAGTATTGTTTTGATAAAACCAATGAATATATTAATCAAATGAGCAATGCCCATGAAGATACAAAAAAATTCAAACCGTGTCAAAAAATATCGAAAGAAAATAAACTAGCGAGAATTAAATGCGGCGTGTGGGTAAATATTCGTGCGTAGTACTTCACCGATGAACCGACGATGCGAATTATGAAGAAATTGATAACATCCTACGTCGTCCCAAACAAGTAAAACCTATCAGCACACGCGCACCCCGAGTGTATGGGATGTCGACGGTACAAAAATATATATATATATATAGAACAAGCGACCTTCCTCTATTAAGATCAATAATGTCAATGATCAACACTCTACAGCACAGACTGGTGGGCAAAAAAAAACAATTCTACATTGAAATGTCAACAATTTTGGTTCACAACAAATTCAATTTCGTAAATAAAGGAAAATGGAATAATATCAAGAATAAAATATGACTTCGCGCGACGTCCGAAATCGATTTGAAAAGATATTTTTTGGTTAGATATTGTTTGTTGAAGAGAATTAATACATATGTAATTGTAAATTAGGTACTGTGAACCAAACAACAAATTAATTCAAATAGGACTAGAAGGATATACCGAAATCAGCCTGAACGTAAGGTATAGCCACATGTACACATGCATTTCGTGCTTGCCGTCCATCAGTCCCACGTTTCGTGATTAAATATGTAGTTCACATAGGACGTAGTATCGGTTTACATTAATGAGACACCAGTAAGCATGAAACGCCCGTGTACATGAGATTATCAATTTCGTTAATTTTAACTATTTTATCCTTCAGGCCCCAGTTGAATAAATTTGCTGCCAGGTTCGTAATACATAATATACAAAAGCATCCTCTTTGAAAAAGCTATCGATTTCCTTCGTAAGTTCATCGGTAGTGACTATCCAGCATTCTTCACATCTACAGTTCATTTTAAACCAGTCGTCGAACAACATAGCAAACCTACCGTCAGTCACGTGTACTGACGCGTTTCCTAATACATCTATACATCTACAAACAAAAATAAAGATATATATATATATATATATATATATATATATATATATATATATATATATATATATAGTATATTTTATTACGAAGAGAAAATACATTTGATAACAAAGTGGATAATGGCCAATTTATTTCAAGAATACTAAACTTCAATTTATATATATATATATATATATATATATATATATATATATATATATATATATATATATATATATATATATATATATATATATCCTGTGTTTTCATTTATTATGTGGGCGGCAACTAGTTTGAGTTTCCGTTTAACTTCTATTTCTGTTTGGTCTCATTTGTAAGTCTATGTGCACATGTGTCTGTGTGTACGCAAGCGTGTGTGCATCATTCTCGTTGTATTGCAGAGTAATGTCTGAGATCTGGTCATTCTTGTATTGGTGGATTAAGTTTCAACCAACAGATCGCATTAATTGCTGTTACGTGTACGCATGTTTTTCCTCGAATGTGATATTTCGTTTCGCCTTGTTCCTCAATTTCGTTCTGTCCCTTTGGTAACAGTGCAGGGTGTGCGGATTACAGCATTGAATGCTCATATTGTTTTGAAATTTATCTCGATGTTAACGATGGTAGTGATGCCGTTTGTGCATCTGTTTGTTCTACTTTAGTTTGTTGCTAATTCGATCGAATGTTTGTTGAGGCTGGTATAGTGGGTGTTCGGGTTTGCCTGGATTCCCATAAATTATTGTTGAGTTTTATAATTCGTGGCCAGTCGATTAAAATATCATGTTGGTAAAAATTTTGATTGTTTAGGCCGAACGCTTGTTGTTTTATATAAAGAGCTTCAGTCATATATATATATATATATATATATATATATATATATATATATATATATATATATAAATTTTTGAGATTTTGATTTTGTCAAGAAATGAGAAATTGGTCAGTTGACTGGGTGGAGTTTGACCGCATTTTTCTGCTAGGCTGGGACAGATAGCACTATAGGTCGGAAATCTGAACTCATCATTCAGGTGATGGCTTTAATGGCCTCGATTGATGGGTTCTCACTTGTCCCTTCTTTTTAAGCCTTCCATCAGCTGATTGTCTGAACAATGGAAAATCTTGTTCCAACGTCATTTTCAGACAATCAGCTAATGGAAGGCTTAAAAAAGAAGGGACATGTGAGAAACCATCAATTGAGGCCAAGAATTACATCACCTGGAAACGATTAAAATTCAAGATTTTACCGACCTGAGAGT
The DNA here is from genome assembly GCA_029291075.1 of Eudiplozoon nipponicum. NCBI lineage: Eukaryota > Metazoa > Platyhelminthes > Monogenea > Mazocraeidea > Diplozoidae > Eudiplozoon > Eudiplozoon nipponicum. Next base: position 35,631 of record JAQBSW010002035.1, on the reverse strand, counting down.
GCTATCAATTGTCCAGCACAAGAAAAATGCGGTCAAATCCACAACAAAAAGGACAGCACTGCGCAACGAGAATCATCTTTTAAAATTGACTGGGTATCTCGTTTCAAATATACGACCGGAGGTAGCCGATTTTCCTTACGGTACCTAGCCTTATTTAATCAAATGCTTCATCGTGCGTCCAATATATATGCTACAGCACATACATGAGAATGCAAACACATACACATGTTTACATACATACATACATGCATACATACATGCATAAAAAACATTTCCCAATCCCCGCATTCATAGCATACATGCTGAAAAGCTGTCTTCCACACGCAAGGCTACTGCAAAGCCTCATGCCATAAACGAATTAAATCATACCTATCCATCCTAAGGTAAATTGCATGTATGGCGCCGTGAATTTAGCCTTAATGCTATGAAAATAACGCCACCAATTTCGATCTATTTTCAAATGTCTGTTAGCGTGGTGAATTATAACATCAATCAGCAAACCCGATTTGAGTAGCACACTATTTATTTTAACGAGAGGTGTTTCAGTATTTCTCTAAGACAAACAAGGACTACTTAAACATGGCTGCTATGAATACATATGAGAGCGAAAGGTTACACCAGCCAAGCATAGTAGCTCAGATTAATAAAAATGAATTGCACGAATTCATCTACAATTCTTTTCTATACACAAAAGCTACTGCATATGATAGATTTAGATTACAAAAAATTGCTCGAAAACATTAAAAACATGTGATAACGGGTCCGGTTTATTAAACCGACGGTAGGCGGACAAAATACTTCCTAGATTTTTAACTCGAACGAAGTCTAATAAAAAATAAATTCTGCAACACGAAGCAAATAATAACATTTCTTTGGTAAAACCGATAACGGACATGCTTAACAAACACAAACGAGTTATTAAAATAGCCCCGCTTATTGGATGCCTCTAGTAATATATTAGCGCATAGCATGGTCGACGTCTTATCCAGAAAGACACGGGAATACAAGCAAAATATAGTCAATGGCCTGCCAGGCCTGGCAATATCAACAAGGTCATGCATAAGGGGCAGAAAATCCAAGACTTGTGGTTAATAACGTTCGTGCTGCTCTCAATCCACGCTCCCAGCTGTCCTTATCTTGGTGCAGTTTGTGTTGGTGGTTTTAGCTTTTAGTGGATTATAATTAGTGCGGTTCTAAAAAAGACCCCTATGCACGGCTGATCGAATATCAACCAGAAAACGAATAATGGTGATATTAACCGTAAAACTAGCGGTGTTCCAAAAAGTTATTCAAACCAACAACATTGATCGCAAAAAGAAAAAAAGAAAATGTATGTTTGTAAATTTTAAGCATAATTTAGAAAAATATAAAGCCTTACATGTGGCTTTACAAAATGTAAACTAAATGCGGAATTTGATGAGAAAATGAGTAGCGCTAAGAATAGGCATTAGTTTTTAAAGTATTCAGCGCAAAATTAATGGAAAAAGAAAAACAAAAATGTTAAAATATGCATGCATGCAATATTACAGAAGAATATGATCACTACCTCCGAAAAAACACCAGTGTGATATAACTCATAGTCTTCCGGCAATAACACTCTTCTTCTTCGACGGTTAGCCTGAAGACCCAACGAGTTGTTCATCTCATTTGAATCACTTATCAGCTAGATTCAAACATAAAATAGCAACCAAAATTTTGACAAGTAGTAGGTAATCTGTTTTTAGAGCATAGATAATTCTGTAATAAGGTAATTATTACCTAGTACAAAGAGAACGAACACAACAACAACAAGGACAATGAGAATAGTAGCACTAAATCTCAATCTGAAAACTAATTCTTGATTGCCGCATATCCATAAAGTGCTAAAATTATCCCTTTGCATCGAAGTTGTCAATTCATCATCCTATAATCGACTCGTCATTACAGTCTCGCATCTTTACTGTAGGTTACGATCCTTAAACTGTTTGCGTAGAGTATAGCACTGTTATCCTGTTTATCATTAAGACAAACAAGTGAATTCTTACAATGGAAAATTTTCGGTTCCCGTATGAAGTAGATTTTTCAGCTAATTACTTATCATACAAAATAAAAACAAAACTAATAAAGCAACTTTTTCCTTTATTTGGTATCGCGAGCTGTGGACTTAAGAAGGTACACTAACATTACCATTGAAGGAAGGAACTTGGAAAAGACCTTGTTGCCAAAACAAGAATAAGATACACAATTTCTAGTTTCTTATCAATTTTCTTTTCAGAGTACGTTTTATTCGTATTGAGAATTAATATCAAATAAAAACGCCGCCTATATGGCACATATCCATAAATGCCAGGGACACTAATTCTCACAAAATCGTGTCGTTCATTGAAGGCACATTATTATTGTCTGCAATAATATAAGCTTTCAGAAAGCTGTCTTCCTGCTATTTTTAATAAAATTTAAACATAAAAAAGTTGTCTACCAAGCCTAGTGATAACACCGGGACTAATAAAAAGCAGCCGAATAAAAAGTAGAAAAATAACGGAAATTGATATCAAGGAAAATTTGAAAACACTACCTTGCTTAACACATTTTAAATCGAGTGACTGAACGCACATTTCTTACCAAGCATGTATTTTTAGTTTAAAATTAACACTGGCTCACAGTGGCAGCAATTAAAAAGTTTAATTTTTACACGGTGCAAATCGTCACATTACTAAATGTGTCGACGCTTAATTGAAACCAAGCCGACATTTTGCATAATAACAGTTAAAAGCGAAATAGTTTCCATATTTATCAAGCAAGGTTTATCCAGCTGCAAGGATGTTTGTCTAGGACACGAGGTAATAAAACTTCTACATGAGCAAACGTTTAAATTTCACATATACATACATTGCTGCTTTATCGTAGTCTTATAAGGAACAGCCAGTACAACACACGTAAACCACCATCTTATTGGTCATATAATGTGGAGCAAAATGAAGGATCGAACCCTAGATAAGTTGGTTGCATGGCAAAACTTCAACTCGTTTACCACAGCACCCAGATATTATGCATTCATAATAGAAACCAAACACGTAAATATATGTCTTTTAATAATAGTAGAACAAAAATAATGGATATGATAGCCACACAATCTACGCAATATACCATTCGTACTTTATCAGTAAGCCCATTTTGAATAGTCGTTGCCAGAGATCAAACCAACGATTGCTTGGTTCAGATTAATGAGCAAATTTAAAACGTCAAGAATTAAGGCGCGGAAGCTTCGTGCAGGCTCTGAGACTCTGAACTAAACTGATCTGGATTCAATTTCCGCGAGCATTTGTCATGTCTACCAATATGGAGTTCTAAAACTATAATACATTTTTATTTCGCATAACCTCGTCAGAAACGCAAATTGAAAATAGGTTGGTTTAAATAAATGCGCAGTTTATATTTCATGCGTTGTAGTTCAAACAACAATGCGAAACGTATTAAATGTGATTGGTTGCCAATTGTCTACTCGTGGTTTCACTTTGAATAGTCAATGTGTATTTGATACTTATAATTAGAAAATAACTGGACAGCGAACCATTTTATATACAAGAACTCTGGCAGTGTGTAGCGTTTGTCGCTTCTTCTAATGTTTTTTTATTGATAGATCATGCTTTTGGTAGCATTCTTTGTTTTTGAATATGATTAGCAATTACACATTCCCTAGATCAATTTTACGAGCTTGAGATAAACACAAATTCCAGTTTTACTAACTGGTCACACATACCAGCACGTTTCGAACTTCCATAATCATCTGTAGATCAGGACAGCAAGTTGACCAGAAAGAATCAAACTAATATTAATATATTATGTATGAAAATTGTGTATAAGGCTCTTATCAATAGTAGTCTTGTGTGGAAATGTCAACTTTAAATTAATACGTAGTCAATGTACGCTAGACTACTAGGGAGTGAGAGCCGCATAACTGATTTTCCATACCGTATATGTGTATTGCGGTTTGATCCTCGTTAGTCAGTTGTCTGTCATGTTCTGATAATAGCCATTAAAGGTCAAAACAGGTCAGGACATCCGACTGAGGATAGTCTTGCTATTTTATACAACTGGTCAGATGCAAATGGATTGGTATATATGTCTATCTCGCAAACATACTGAATTATTATTTTCAACCGTGCAATACACGATAGCATACTCATTTACACAGGTTGATAATTGTAGAAGCTGCTAATATCAGTCAACTGTAACAGCTTCATTTGATATACTCAATACAGATAACGATAAAGCGCTCTTTGTAGCTAGTATGAACGTAGTTTCTCATTTCTATACTTATAATGTGTAATTCTAGATGCTGTTTTTTTAAAACTGCGATTTTTCCACAAGGCATAAGATGCATAAGATGTCTGCCAAGCAAATTAATAGTTGCAACGATTTCCTAATGGATATTTATTTTAAAATACGCGCACATCATTTATAGTAAAACTTCGAGTAGATGATCGGCAAAAAATTAAAGATAGCCCATTAGACATTCTTGTGTTAATCATGACAGATTGATAAATACGCATTCAGGAAAACGACACGTGCCACAATTAGACTCGGTGGTCCTAATTAGTTTTTATTAAAAATGAAATAATTATTGGAAGACAGACAATTTACTTTACAGTTAAAATATGTAATCAGTAGGTGTTTAAAGTCAACCAACGAGTTCTTCAACCAATTCCCCGCAAACGAGAAATCTTGTACTGTTAAAAAAAGTAATGAAAAGTCAATAAAATAAATACATGCATATGTAAATATAGTTACGGGTATTTCGACAGCAGCACCCGCGACACATTAGGCTTACCGCTCATTTATATGCATTTTCATTGGATGAAAATTCGGATGGAATAGAGGTGATTGCATGGAGCGAAATTTCAATCGGATTATGGCTTTGATAAGACTGTGGTCAGATCATTTAATTAAACTCTAATAGCACCCGTAGTGCGCTGCCACGTCCTGGAGAAAGGATAGCCATCCGTTTACTGGAATGTATCCGATCTGAGTATGATATGTCCACGCCCCATAAGCATAGTGTACAAAGTTACTATTATAGTGGAAAGACGGCCTGTTTTGCCGGAAATATGACTACACTACAGTTAAGTGAAGGACAAGGCGAATGTCGGAGAGTCAGATTCTTTCATCAAAGCTATTAGTAGTCCATGTCAATCTTGCCACAACTCCGTTTCCCGCGCATTCGTGACCTACTTTGACGATAAAATTACAGCAATTGCTTAATCCAATAAATTATGAATATTGCAAAAGTTGCAACAAAATTATGATTGTAACAGCATAAAAATCGTTCAGTTGACGTTTCAATTAGGTATAATGTATGAGAATACTATAAGTGTGTGCCACATTTTGATTTCCCTACATTGCATACAAAATGTGGTTTGATCCATGTTAGTCCGTTTGCCATGTTTCAATGATGGCCAAATAATGTCGAAATGCGACAGTACGTTTACCTGATGGAAATTTCGTTGTTTTGTGACTGGTTTGAAATGGGATTAGTTCTAATTAAAGTGCCAGCATAAATATTGTGTAGCTTAGACACAATGTATCTGAGAAAACTAAAGGCGGGGCCACATTTTCGGGTTTTATAGCTAAACAATCATTGCAATTGGATTTCCACTAATTTTCTTTGCATTGATTTCTGATGATGTCTAAAGTAGTTCGAATATAACACTAGTTTCCTTAAGTTGTGGGACTGGTTAAAGAGGAGGATGTTATTAATTTCAATCATGTTAATTCTATTTAAATAATAATCATAACAGCCTGTACAACCAGTCCTTACTCAACAGAATATTTTATGTGTCTAGATCAAATCCGCAAGGCTGATTAAACAAAATATCAGCAACCTTAAAATAAATAAATGCTTTATTTGATGATAAATACAAAGATTTACTGAATGAATATACAGGTATACTGCCACAAAGAATGGAGTTCTAAATCTCTTAAACAGTGAATGTATTTCGATTATGACGTTAAAACACACGACATAAATTTTATTGACAACAAAATCAAGACAATTTAACTGGATTTAAATCTTTGTCAACCAAACAATTTTAAAAGAAGATTAAATGTTCATATAACGTCAATTATAAAATCTGACATACTTTCAATAAACATCCTAAGCATCCTAAAATACCAATTTTTTTTTTAATTTCCATTAGAAGAGGTGTCTCCAAGCTTTAGAACCAAAAGGCTGGAACAATTTACTTACCTTGTCCAAGTACTCGCGGAACGTTGATGTTCCGTCAACTGCAGTCAACATATCTTCTCCATTACGAATGAGTACTCGCGTGCAATCGTCTTCCCAAAGCTCAATGTAGAACTATAAACAAAAAAGTGTAAATAGTAATTGAACACAATTTTTATATGGCACCCGTACGCCAAAACTAGGAATTTACCATTATTTAATCGAAACGTTGTCTTAAACCAGTTTCCACCCAAAAATACCCAATTAGTTCTACGTTTTAATAACTCTAGCAAAACAAAAACCAATTCTATTATACCGATCCAGTCGCATAACATAGTAAAATTAGCTCTAACAGCGATCATGAAAGGTCGGAAAACGTTAGTACGTGTAACTGACAATGGTTTTGGTGTTTTACAACTGGCTAAATACAAAAGGATTGCTGTTTATCTCAAACACGAAGATTTAAAGAATTATTATCACAAATCAAGTAATTTTTAAAAAAAATTAATGTTTAAATTTATACAATAAAAAGAGATGAAAGAATAACTTGTTTAATATTGTTTACAATTAGCATTTATTAAATATAATTCTGTTGAAAATTTGTTAGATAATGGTCAGATAACCTATCAAAAAATTTAAATATCGAGTGCTTCGCATGTTAAAGAAGTCATGTGTGCAGTTTACATCACAAAGTTTAACCGATTCTAAACGGATTATTCAAAAGCAAATTACTTGCAGATGCGAAGGGACAAATAAAAAATAATCCACAAAATTTTTTTTCAGTTCAGGCACACTTTTACTTTTTTAATCAATCATATAAAACCGTCACAACGGACACTATTTACAGTTTTCCATTTTTTGTCATCTTTTCGTTTGGAGTGTGCACTCTTGATACTATATGCGTAACAGATGCGGACAGTTTTGTCTCCTGTGCTAACTACTTTAATCAAGGTTGTGATCGTAATGTAAACACCTGACCCATTATGTACACACATTTTTCAGTATAAACTAAGTATTGTATAGTGCAGAAAAATTAATTCACCCAGGAGACCTGCTTCGTCCTCATTGGTAACTCATCACGTGCTGTCTAGATTTTGCGGCGGACAGGCTTGAACCTGTGCACCTCTGCTTCGGAAATTAGTGCTCTAATAATGAGCAACCTTGCCGCACTCTGTGCCAACTGTTTTAATACAAAACCCTTTTATACATAATTTAGTTATTATCTGGCCTTCCCCACATAAGTTGTCGCAACTGAAGTATTAGACAATATGGAAAATTCCGATTACAGAAAGTTAATCATTATCGCTGACTATATCTAATCAGCATAAGCTCGTCTCGAATATACTATGTGAGAGATCAAGACAACTGTTTATGCACGTACGCTCATTGTAGATTAGTTAACAAAGAAGTACTGAGTTTACGCCTATCACAAAAAGCCTTGCAAAGATGATTAAAACCTGGAAATTCAACTTTCGGCAACAGCTTTTTAGTAGAATAATATATTTAACCAATGAATTTGCCGGTTAATAAAGCTTACTCTATCTCTGGAAGCCCACTCCGCCATATCAACGCATACGTGATGCAGACAGTTTATTACGTCCATCCAGCGCGCTGCCGACACAGCATTGGCATCCAAAGACTCTTCCAAGTTGCCACTAAATAGCATGCTAAAAGGCAAGCTCTCCACTATTAGTACGCCACCAGTCAAGGTTAGATTTGTCGCACCACCCACCAACCCCGTAACTTTGCTGACACCAGTGTTGAGAGCACTGCGTAGTAAACCAAGGCTCAAATTGAATTTACTTGATGACAATGGAAGTGGACTTCCTCTTAATGTGCATTATAATAACAAAAGCCAATAATAAAGTTGAGTTTAAAACATATAGTTTCCGCAAGGCATAACTGCGTTATTTAAGATGTCAAGACAAAATATGATTTTGGCTTTGCAAGGAAAACCTGACACAATTTCATAACAATAATATTCAACGTCATGTTTTAAGAATCAACGCAAACACGCATTTAGCATTGCACAGAAAAAAATCTTCCAATTTCCCCTTATCTTATGCAACCCATGAAAGAAGGAGTCGTTCCTCTTGCTTTTATAATAAAAAAACATTTTATTTCGGAAATATAAATAAATTTAATATGAGTAGAACTACACCAAACCATTGTCTAAAATCAGTAAAAGATTTTATATATATATATATATATATATATATATATATATATATATATATATATATATATATTCTTAAGTCATTTTAATCTTGTATGTACAGAATACTACTTTCATTTCAACAGACATGTTCGTAATGTTAGATTAAGAATACTCTTCATTTTCGAAATGAGGTCATATTTCAAGGACTGTCATCTGTTTTTGCTGAATTTCTTTACCCTTTATAAACGGTAATTAAAGTGACCTAGGTGCACAAATTGGATTTCATCGTGAAAATGTGATTAACACTCACGAAAACGTGAATTTGATTATAACCCATTCTTAAGTAAGTGTACATATAAAGACGGGTATTCAATATATAATCCATTGTAAATCAATAGTTATTTTTAATGTGTTTATCGAGAAGCTAATTAACCAACCGGATCTCGCATATATATATATATATATATATCGAATTCACGTATTTAGCAATGATACAGTTTGTCGTAATCAAGTAAACGAAATCAAGATAAATGTTATCCAACTACGGAATTATTCATCTACTGACTGCGTTCCTGGCATTCACCAGAGTTGTTACGGTAGCTCATTGAACAAAAGGTGTAAATGGATCTTCAAAATAGTGCAAAAACTGTACATTCGGTATTCCATAACTAGGTACGATGGCGATGAACCACTAAATTACGTTAGAATTTAAAAAGTCGGTTCGTTAACTTCGCACTTTGTTAATGCCACAGTTTTAACCTTGTCCGCGGCATAATTTTCAGACTGTACTTGAAGAGTTCCCAATACTAACGAAACCGTTCTACTAGATGAATTACGTTTGCTACCTTATACGATGCTTAATTTATACTAACAAATGTATATACAATGGGATTGGTGCTTATATCAAGCTTGCAAATTTGATTTAAATAAATAAAAGAATGCATATATTCGCCAAGTTGTCCAGGCGACGAATTGCGTTTCATAAATTGAAGGTGTTCATTCATTCTTAACCAAATGACATCTTTCATATTGAATCTACGCATACAATGCGAAGAGTGTGCTACACCTCGACGCTACTTCGAGCACATGGGCAAAATAAAGCCTTTGTTGATCCGATTAGCTACGTAGCAAGAGGCTAAATTTAAGAAACGTGGTTTTTTTGGATACTAACGAGCTCTTACGTTTAATAGTTGAAAAACAAGCCATAGTTTTCTGAAGCTTATCCTTCATAGACTTTCAGTTACTGTTGTTATGCTATGGGTTGTAGATACAGGTGGTCTAGCAGACAGAGAACAACTATCATCTGCTGCCCAGAATGTGGTCGATCTGAATGCGACAACAGCTCACCTTTCTGCCTTCATAATTTGCGCTACTACGTTTTGTGAAAAAGTGTAAACTATGAGGATGGAAAGTTGAAATCAGCAGGACAAGGTTAGGACTAGTGGCGCTATCATGCCCGGCTGGATCACTTTAGCTCTGGAACGACAATTTAACCAATTTTTAAAAAAAATAGTGTGCTATACCATAACGAGACACAATGTAGAGTTCCCGAAGAAATTCTTGACTCAAAGAGGCAAACAATATGGATGACGCGCGTATGCAGCTCGCCAGCCGTAAACTGATTATCTCACGGGGCAAGCCCACGAGGACCAGCAAAGGCTGCTGATAGTACTCTGCGTATTGTGGTGTATTCTATTCAGTACAAAGAAGGTAGCGTCTTTAATCGCCTTGTTCTTGTCTTTCTACGGGACTCCAGCCTATTGCAGTGCTTTTTAAATTCGACTTTCGGAACGGAGACCCACTCCACACAAACAAAGATTTCGCTAAATGATTAAATTGCGCACTGTTCTTATTTAACTCCTAACGTAGAGTCATTCCCCACAATTAAATAAAGAGCTGCAAATCCTGAAGATGCCAATTGCAGTATAATCTTCAGTTGCTTGTCTTTAAATATACAATTTTCAAAAACCTTAGATGATTAAATTGCATCGTTTAATTAGATTATATACTAACAAAACATATTCTGAACTGATTTTCAATGTAGAAACAGAAGCATCCATAAATAAAGATGCCCGACATATGCGCAAAATCATCCATTTCAAATTTGTACGAGTACAAATTTGTTTATTCAGATGCAGAAAGAAATTGTCATAATTCACAGCATAGGAAATTCGCAATACTCCGTTGATTCATGCTTTGGAAAGCAAAAGTAAATCAACGTGTTCTACAGTACATCTAGTAAATGGTATGTTAATCTATTGCAGAGGTATTGCCCCAATTTCCGTGTTAAATCCCTCTGAGAATGAACGATTAAAATATAATAAATGAAAAATACATCGGCTACCATGCAGGATAAGTCGGAACTTTTTATCTGTTGATCCTTGTAGGGTGGATAATCTAAAACTAGCTATTACAGAAACTTATATTAAAAATACCGTCTCTTTCCTTCACTTAATGACCACTATGCCATCTAACAAAATTTCTCTTGTAGATATAATGATTAAACTATAAGTTGATTACATGAATTGAACTCATTTCAGTTTAACAAAATATCCAAAATATCAAAATTAAATTATTGCTCATTAAATGTGAGTTGGGTATTTTTTCGGCGCTTTTAATGATCGGATAATAGAGAAAATTGGGCAAAAAGACAATTTGGCATTTACATTGGATACAACAGAAATTAATACAGGTATCCACCGATTAGAAGATAATTGTGTGCATCACATTTATCTATGCGTTATTTGTTTCGAAAATCTAGTACAATAGAATTTTCTAAAGCGGGGTAGTATAGTTTCGACAACTGTAGGGTTCTCCAACTGAGTAGATACTTATCACTTTAATCAATGTTGCGATCTTGGTAGACAAACCTGACTCATTAAGTAAATGCATTTGTCAGTATAAACAATTTTTGTATAGTGTAGAAAAGGCAATTCCTCCATAAATGACGAAGGTTCGAGAAAGCTACTCTAGCTTTCGCGATCCGTATTCTCACCTCGTCGGACATATAGCCTACGTTAAAGATAGAGCTCCCAAGATATGTAAACCTGTCGACTATGTCAAGATCTCCATTCTGCAGTCGCAACGTTGGAGTGAGTGGTGGGTGATCCTGTAACAGTATCTTACATTAAGATGGTGTGAATTTCATATCGAAAGACGGAACGTTTGATAATCTATTTAAGGTGGTCTGGGCAGCAGCTTACTGGCGACTCATCAGTAGGAGCCGGTATTACGCCCATTAACCACTTTATATTTGATCATCATCAGAGTACGACGGCAAACTGACTATCGAGGATCAAACCGCATTGAATATATATGGAAATCAAATTTAGATATGCGGCTCTCACCTCTAGCAGTCTTGCATACATTGAACTTGACTGGAAATGTCGGCTGCACAATTTCTATGCAGTCACGAACATTAGCTTTTTGTAGCTTTCGCCACACACATATATATAGACAATACAATTACACAATAATTGATTGCGCGGATGGTGGTAAAAATTATTTATTTAAATCAAGTTTGCGAGCTTGAAGTAAACACCAATCCCATTGTATTTAACCAGTCGTCGAACAACATAATAAAACTACCGCCAGCCGCAACGCACTGACGCGTTTCGACCTTCCATGATCATCATCAGAGTACGACGGCAAACCGACTATCGAGGATCAAACCACATTTAATATATATGGGAATCAAATTTAGATATGCGGCTCTCACCTCTAGCAGTCTTGCATACATTGAACTTGACTGGAAATGTCGGTTGCACAATTTCTATGCAGTCACGAACATTAACTGTTTGCAGCTTTCGCCACATACACATATATAGGCAATACAATTTAAACAATAATTGATTGCGCGGGTGGTGGTAACAATTCTTTAAATCAAGTTTGCGAGCTTGAAGTAAACACCAATCCCATCGTATTTAACCAGTCGTCGAACAACATAACAAAACTACCGCCAGCCGCAACGCACTGACGCGTTTCGACCTTCCTTGATCATCATCAGAGTACGACGGCAAACTGACTATCGAGGATCAAACCGCATTGAATATATATGGAATCAAATTTAGATAGGCGGCTCTCACCTCTAGCAGTCTCGCATACATTGAACTTGACTGGAAATGTCGGCTGCACAATTTCTATGCAGTCACGAACATAAACTGTTTGTAGCTTTCGCCACATATACATATATAGGCAATATAATTTAACAATAATTGTTTGCGCGGGTGGTGGTAACAATTCTTTAAATCAAGTTTGCGAGCTTGAAGTAAACACCAATCCCATTGTATTTAACCAGTCGTCGAACAACATAACAAAACTACCGCCAGCCGCAACGCACTGACGCGTTTCGACCTTCCTTGATCATCATCAGAGTACGACGGCAAACTGACTATCGAGGATCAAACCGCATTGAATATATATGGAAATCAAATTGAGATATGCGGCTCTCACCTCTAGCAGTCTCGCAAACATTGAACTTGACTGGAAATGTCGGCTGCACAATTTCTATGCAGTCACGAACATAAACTGTTTGTAGCTTTCGCCACATATACATATATAGGCAATACAATTTAACAATACCTGTTTGCGCGGATGGTGGTAACAATTCTTTAAATCAAGTTTGCGAGCTTGAAGTAAACACCAATCCCATTGTATTTAACCAGTCGTCGAACAACATAACAAAACTACCGCCAGCCGCAACGAACTGACGCGTTTCGACCTTCCTTGATCATCATCAGAGTACGACGGCAAACTGACTATCGAGGATCAAACCGCATTGAATATATATGGAAATCAAATTTATATATGCGGCTCATACCTCTAGCAGGCTCGCATACACCAAAGTTAGATAGTGGTGAGAGCATCATATTTAAGTTTAATTTTTTATATATATTCACATCATTATCATCATCATCATCATGTTCAGCCATGCAAAAGTCAAAAGTGACTAAGGTTTTACTGCCATATAACCATAAGGAGTGTAAAAAGCATAAAAGTGAATTTAGACAAATTAGAAATATGATTTACGAGAGAGATAGGCAGAGGGAGAGAAGGAATTCCTTGCTACTATGAGTAAATTTATCAGGATAACTCACAGAAATGAGGCAAACTAAACCTCTCCACTACACTATTATGGCCAAGTTAGCATTCGGATAAGGTGACATCAGCAATACAGCTTTCTTGCGGATTTCACTGTATCACGTCATAAACAAACCAAATCTCGCAGCTAACTTTGCCCTAATAAGAAAAGAAAGTTTCGGAGATGATTCTACTAGACATCTGCAACAAGATCGCCACTGATCTCGATTCGATGCCATATCGCTAAAGGTTTCTAGCCAAGAAATACAATACGCACGATGACCCCATCCTGGCAGACGAGTGGGTCCTATATTGCCCAATTTAGATGCAAGTGACTTCAATTGTTTCTGCCATATAAAAATCTGCCCACCTTGTTTCTTACGCCAATTTGGTGCTGGATGATGGCATACGCAAAACAAACGAACCAACGAAGTTGATGGAGCCTTATTTGTTTTTCTAACGAAGAAATCTTATTGTCAGATCCAAAAATACGTCTACGGATGCCAACGCTAGTTATTCGTTGTTGGTAACCAACATGTGCTATACTTCTCAAACAACGATGATCGAATGCCTGTAAGCGTCTCAGATCATCAACTCTAAGAGGCCAAGTTTCACTAGCGTATAGTAAGACTGTGCGTACAGATGCATTGTAAACACGACTTTTAAGACAAAGTGAAATATTCGTGTTTCTCCATAAATGACGAAGGTTCGAGAAAGCTACTCTAGCTTTCGCGATCCGTATTCTCACCTCGTGAGACATATTTCCTACGTTATTGATAGAGCTCCCAAGATATGTAAACCTGTCGACTATGTCTAGATCTTCATTCTGCAGTCGCAACGTTGGAGTGAGTGGTGGGTGATCCTGTTACAGTATCTTTCATTTAGAGGGTGCGAATTTCATACCGAGCAGAAGGCATAAGAGGTTTCCTTTGACAGTGCACAGGAAAAAGCAATCTATGTTTCTTAAATAAATTTCACAGTTATGAGACATCAATGTGCATACGGGTAGAACAAGTCTGCTCGTAAATGTGCTTTTAATTAATGCCATCCGAAAATGACCAAAAATAAGCGTGCAAAGAAATCAATTCACATAGATTTGCAGCTCAACGTAGGCAAAAGCCTGTTCATTTAAATGCTTTACAACTACGTTGAAAACAACTCAAAATAAATTAAAGAATACAACGAAGTAAAATGTAGTTACTCAATATTTTCATCACAGCCCACTGATGTGTCAGTTGTGCGTTTAGCAACGTCATTTTCTACCGTATGACCCTGCTGCTCTATGTTAGCTCCAGAATCCTCCACTTTCTCCGTTGGCATCGCCCCTTTGATCAAGAACGTGTAGAAGTTACAAAGGAGACGTAATTGAATAAGGAGAAATCGCGCACGCGCTGTCTTAGAAGTCAAATTTTTGCATCTAGACTCAATAGAATGCAAAATCGCCATTATATCATACACACACTGAGGCCTAAAAAACAAAAACACGAATAGGAAAGATATATTATTTATAATTCTAAAAAACATTTTTTCCTTGCCCAAGGTAATCTGTTAATATGATTTACATATGAAAACAATTTTTCTATATAATACGTGTTAAAGCTGATCAATGCTAAGGTAAATGCAATTTCATTATCTGGGAATAACCAGGTACCATGGGCAGTCCTTTTCAAACATATACTTTTAGCACAGCTTAAGACGATTAATGATATATAATAGTGTAAGCATGCACTACGTTTAACATTTAGATTAATTAACTTTTTATAATCGTGCATGTTTGAATTGTTAAATTATTGTATATATATATATATATATATATATATATATATATATATATATATATATATATATATATATATATATATTCTATAATTAGGAAACACAAATAATAAAGGGATAAAGGCCTATTTAATTTCGTGAATACTAATCATCTCTTATACAATCATACATATAAATTTTGGGTTTTCAATTGATTATGCTAGTGGTAATAAATCTGACTCGTTTTTACTGCTGTTTCTTGTTTTGACTAGTTGGTGAGTGTGTATGCGTTTGTGTTTGTGTGTATGCGTGTTTGCATGTAAAGGTCATTCTCGCAGTATTGCGAAGTGATGTCTGAGATCTTGTCATTATTGTTGCTGGATTCTGCTTATCAATTGCTTCTTCGTACGTCCGATATATGTGCTACCGCACATACATGAGAATTTGTAGACTATGAATGATTTGAGAGAATTATATTGTTATATATATATATATATATATATATATATATATATATATATATATATATATTGGCAACGGGGCACCCTGTCAATTCGACCAATTTCACAATTCTACATAAAGCAAAATCAGAAAAATTATTAATTATCTACGAAGCCCTTTACATAAAACAACAAGCACCTGACCTTAATATTCAAAAGTTTCATCAACATGATATCCTTTTTGACTGGCCAAGAATAACAAAATTCAACTACAATCTGCTAGTATCCAGCCAAGAACAAACAGGCCCTCGACTAGAATCAACAAACGTACAATCGGATTGGCAACAAACTGAAGTTGAAATAACAGAGGCGCATACGATGAAAGAAGTCTCCAAACAATGTGAGCGTTTAACACTGCAATCAACACTGGAGTTGTTACCACGTGAAAACTTTGCACAACGAGGTGAAACGATCAACTATACTGGGAAAAATAGCACTTGTATATGTAACAGTGAACAATGCGCACAAATGGTTAATTCTCAAGCTATCAAAACAATAATGACAAGATCTCAGACATCACTACGCAATACTGCGAGAATGACCTTTACATGCAAACACGCATACACACAAACACAAACGCATACACACTCACCAACTAGTCAAAACAAGAAACAGCAGTAAAACGAGTCAGATTTGTTACCACTAGCATAATCAATTGAAAACCCAAAATGTATAAATATGTATGATTGTATAAGAGATGATTAGTATTCACGAAATAAATGGCCTTTATCCACTTTGTTATTTGTTTTCCTAATTATAAGAATACTGTGGTAAATTAAAAAGGAATGGACATCATAAATATATATATATATATATATATATATATATATATATGACTCTTAGTCGATATAGTCACAGAATCCGAAGCAAATGTGCCTAAGTTCATATCCCGTCCTTGACAAATTCGGAACAGTACTTAAATAGTTCCCAATATGAACAAAACCAGTACCTGGGAGAACACACCCTATTATATATATATATATATATATATATATATATATATATATATATATATAATACTTTCACAATTTACTCCCACACGATTGTAAAAAATGATTAGACTACGTTTTATCGCCAGGTATTCTTCGTTACTACATACGTTTTCTTTGCAATTAGTGATATAAATGAGTTTTTGAAAAGAACATCGCAAGGTTTCTACTTATTCATAGATAACGAATTTCATAATAAGACTAGTATTGATCAGCTTTAACGCGTATTTTATGGAAACATTACTTCAGTACGACTTTGGCATATTTTACTGGTCCTATTAAGTTCTTTTGTAGTTAAACTTAAATTAAATAACATACAGTAGTACCTCAAGATACGAGTTTAATTCGTTCCAGAACCTAACTGGTAAGTCAATCGGCTCGTACCTTAAACAATTTCTCCCATTTAGAATAACTGAATTCGATTAAATCAGTTGAAGACCTATGAAAAATCCCCCAAGCCATTGTAAATAATGAATAAAAATATGTTTTAAATAACAAACATGTATAATTAACAAATAGATAACAAAATATGAAATAAAGTAATAATAGATTTATTTAGCATAATAGTCTTACTTTGAAGACAAGTGTGGCTAACGAAGGTGAACGGCAAGGAGGGAGGGGGGAAGGAATGAGGGCACTCTAGACACGTACGTAAATGGCGCTTTTTTAGAACTTAAAACTATTTTCGTAACTTCAAAACTAAAACTACACACTCTTTATTTCAAATGAAAGAAAAAACTTAAAACAATGCACTTAACTTTAAACTTAAACTAAGCTTAACATTTACGTAAATTTAATTATCACTTGTTTTTGCCTTCTTGTCTGCACTTTCTGTATTTTCACTCGCATTCTTCTGCTTCAATATCGTACAAATTGTCGATGTACTACGGTCATAGATCTTTGCGAGTTCAATCACTCCTACGCCACGCTCATGTTTTTTTCTATTATTTTTTGCTTTATTTCTATCGACATCATTCTCTTCTTCCTGTCAACATTGTACTTAGCGCCCACTTTCTTCGGTCCCATGGCAGCACACAAAAATGTTCAGTAATCACGCAAAGATCAAGCAAAAAAGAGTACAGCGCACAAGATACACTTCGATTCAAGCGGGTAACTCGTGCGAGTGAGCGAGAGATTCTCTTAGATGTTTCTCGACCCTGCGCGCCAATTAGCGGGACGCTCCGGAAACACGGCTCGTATCTCGATTTGGGCTCGTCTCTTGAACAAAAATATGGCCCTAGCTCCGGTTCTTATGTTTTGCTGCTCGTATCTCGAGGTACCACTGTACTTGAACAAATTTTAAATATAAATAAATTTAATTTCACCTATTAAATAAGCGCTTTCTTCCTACTAATGAATTACTGATATAGTAAGAGGAATAATAATAGAGAGAGAATAACATAATTCCATCGCAAAAAGCAAAATTCTTGCACGAAATTCGACAGTAAAATGTACATCTTAGTGAAATATACCTGTGAAGACTTGTTTCTATACAATTCCAGGCGTCAGGACTATCCAATGCACGTGTAAACTGATTTATGGCCAATCTGAATTCGAGACGAAGCCACGGTGTCAGGACACTTTCATTCACAAGTAAATCAGCAGGTCTTGGTTCGTAGACAGGATAACCAAAGCGATCAGTCAATTGAGTCTCTAAGGACAAAATCTCATCGACGAGATGACTGAATAGCTCGGAATCAAGAAGCAAGCGAGAGTTGTCGTTATACACATCGGGCGGTACTTTACCTTTATTTTCTTCAATAATATCCATATTCTGGACAGCAGCAAACGCAAGGCCACTCATTTGATGAGCTTGGGTGAATTTTGGTTTTGGCAGTGGCGCAAGCTTAAGATCAAACGCAATTTTTTCTATCAACAATATCATAAGTCCACGTATAAACTCCATCTAAAAAATGTAAATAAGATAATACAAATATAGTATAAAAATACTAAAATGTTCAATTACTATCGAAAATTTCAACTGAAGTTACGTAGCTCAGCTTTAATAATAATACATTTATAACATGGGACGTGATCAGTAGCATGTTCGCTGATTTAGGACCAGAATCGTATGTCTAAGTCAAGACGAACAAGAGGTATGATCCCATGCACGTATGCAATTGTGCTTTACTATCATCATCGTTATCATCATCATAAGTAGCAGTATATCAACATTTACAAACATATGATTCACTGTAAGTATAAAACAGTTAAATACCGTTTGTTGCAGAGAACTAATATATATGCAAGTATGTATTAGGTGTTACGAGCCAAGAAACAAATTAGTTCAGTTGTGACTAGAAGGATAAACCAAAAACAGCATGAACGGTAAGTATAATCTCATGCACATTAGTGTCGTGCTTACCGGCGACTCATCAGTAGGAGCCGGTATTACGTCCTTTAACCACTATGTATTTGGGTGAGGAATGTAGGATAATAGGACTGTTCAATAATATCGGTTATTCGTTAGCTGTAAAAGAACGTAGGGACATTTAGTTAGAATGGATTATTTAGAATCAGCTTCACTACCGTTATATGATCTTCCCCTCAAGAATGCCAGGCACCTTTCTTTTGTGCCAAAGGTTCATTTTCTTTTCAGCCAGCGAAACCTTTCCTCTACAGGCGACCAGCGTGCTCCCATACAGCTACTATCAATTTGACTGCTAGCTGCATAGTAAAACATAACTCAAAACTTCATTTGAGGTAGGGTCATCGTATACTAATGGAATTTACGAATTTCATGCTGCCATAGCCAGTACAGCCAGTTGGGGCATTACAGTTGCCACAAGAGAAAATTCTATAATGGAGAGCCACTTTACCAAGTAAATTAACGCAGTATACAGTGGGTTTTGGGTGCAGTGCCGCCTCGCACTGATAAATCATCAGTAAGCACGAAATGCATATGTACATGAGATTGTAACTTCTGTTGACTTTGACTTATCACTTGATTCCACATTAACTAACTTGATTCTAGGCGTGCCTTACATAATAAAAATGCATATACAATACCTACCGAAGTATAGCTTGCGGTTCGCATTCCAAAAATCAAATGATATTTAATTGAATTAAAATGAATATTGACAAGTGCCCACTTACACGAATATCAAAGGTTTTTTCAGCGTATTCGCCAGTTTGATTCAGCAAGAGCGATTTTTGAATGCAACAAAGCTGAAAATCATTCTCCGTGATCCAGTTGAGCACTTGATTCATGTACCATTCCGGCTGAAAGTAAAATTGTACATTTACACATTTTTATTATTCAATATTTATTCTATCGAAACGTCACAAAGTTTTAAGAATAAAGCCATAAAGCATAAGTAATTATAAGTAATCCGTAATTCTAAAATGGGCAGTTGCACTAATGAAGAAAATTTCCAACTTGATTTATAGACAAAATAATTTGCATAAAAAAGATTTATCAAAATAAATCCTCATTTACAACGCTTACTGGATTCAAGCAAGCAAGAAGCTAGCAGCGATTTCTTACCTTGTCAATTCTATTAGTTTGCTTATTACCATAGTAATGGTATAGAAAGCGTTTTTCAATTGGTTCCAACAGAATTTGTACGGGGAAAGATATTTTCGTGGCTGATTTATACAATTTGGTAGACCAATCTGAAATACCAGGATTTCTGTAAAAGCAAAGTTAAGGAACCAATTACAATGCATTCTATTAAATAACATCATCATGTCCAGCCATACAAAAGTAAAAAGTGACTAATGCTTTACTGCCATATAACCATAATGAGTGAAAAATATATAAATGAAAACAGAAATAATATATCGGGAAAATTATTTTTGAGATTTACGAGAGAGAGAGAAGAAACACCTAGTTACTATGAGTAAATTAATTAGGATAACTCACAGAAATGAGGCAACTAAACCTCTCAACAACACCATTACGACCAAGTAAGCATTCGGGCAAGGCAACATCAGCAATACAGCTTCCTTTCGTATTTCACTGTATCACGTCATAAACGGACCAAATCTGGCAGATAACTTTGCCCTACTAAAAAAAAAGTTACGAAGATGATTCTACAAGACATCTGCAACAAGATCGCCACTGAGCTCAATTCGATGTCATATCACTAAGGGTTTCTAACCAAGAACTATGGTGCACACGAGGACCCAATACTAGCCGACGAGTGGGTCATATACTACCCAATTTGGATGTAAGAGACTTCAAAACGTGACCGAGCCAGCGAAGTTGATGGAGCCTTATTTGTTTTTCTAACGAGCACTTATTGGCAGATCCAAAAATACGTCTACGGATATCAACGTTAATTATTCGTTATTGGTAACCAAAATGTGCTAAACTTCTCAAACAACGATGATTGAATGATTGTAAGCGTCTCAAATCATCAACTCTAAGAGGCCAACTTTCACTAGCGTGTAGTAAGACTGCGCATACAGATGCATTGTAAACACGACCTTTAAGGCAACGTGAAATGTTCGAGTTTCTCCATAAATGACGGAGGTTCGAGAAAGCTACTCTAGCATTCGCGATTCGTATCCTCACCTCGTCGGACATATTGCCTAAGTTATTGATAGAGCTCCCAAGATATTTAAACCTGTCGACTATGTCTAGACCTTCATTCTGCAGTCGCAAAGTGGGAGTGAGTGGTGGGTTATCCTGTAACAGTGTCTAACATTTAGAGGGTGCGAATTTCATACCAAAAGACGGAACAACGTTTGTTTATATATTTAAGGTGGCCTGAGCAGCATCCCGATTGTCGAATCGTCCGCCTAGTCAAGATCCACTAGCTTATCGCCCGGGAGAACTTTAACACCTGCATCCTGAATGTGTGGAAGAGTGTTGTTCATAATAACATCGACTACAAAATTAAACAAAAAGTGGGAAAGTGGACAACCTTGCGAACACCACTGTTGGTTGTAAAGTACACGTTAATTCATTGTAGACCTTAACTCAACCAGAGGTATTTGTGTAGAGAGCGCGTATAATATTAACAAATTTTATGAGCACACAATTCTTAATAAATTCGAATCTAAGGCAGAACCATACAAACATTCCAGACGTCATTCGTAACGATGCATATATTATATTATTAATCTGAATAACCATGCTCCTACTGCTCAGATAAAGTAAAAAACATATATATATATATATATATATATATATATATATATATATATATATATATATATATATACATCTAGTGGGCGAATCACCAATACCATTGCTTCAAGAGATATGAATCCAGACATTTTTGAGGTATAATCTCATTTACACTTTCTCTTATTTTTACTGGCGATTCATCAGTAGGTGCCGTATTACGCTCTACGCCCACTATATATATATGGGTAAGAAATTCGGGACAATTGGACTCTGGTTTATCCTTCTGTTCATATTTTAACTAATGTTCCCCTAATACATAATTGTAAATATTTTAGTTCTCCGCAACAAAAATTCTCTAGATTTTGAGTTGTTATGTATATTTTTAGAACAAAACAAATTTCCCATCAAAAGCGTTATTATAATCCTATACGGATTTGAAAATCGTTATGGTTGAGTATACCCATGTAAATGCATGTCAACTTATACGGAAGTCCAGCGATAAAACACAATTCTGATGATCTAATATTAGTCGCTCGATAGAAGAAGAATCCCAAGGATTAAGCTACAATCAGTAGCTCATGTACAATTATTAGTTCAGTCATTATTATGAGACTGTTCGATCGAAGGGAGATTATCCTTTGCATTTACATTTATCAGGCGCTTTGCATCATAAACAAACATCAATTTTGTATTGGGTAACCTAGAAGTCATTGCTTTTTTTTATTTCTCGAAGTAAATATTTCGAATGATGGGCCCCTTTAAAAGATATGCTGACACATATTGTCTTTCGATTTGGTAGGGTTGCATTAATTTTTTATCGTTGTTATCCTTCATATTTGCTTCAATAAAATTTTCGAAGTACCCGTAGTCTAATGAAGATATTTTGAGTACCGTCATTTCACGACATTGAAATTCATCAGAATAGATTTTCCTTATTCTTTCGAATACATTTTTTCTCTTTTGAAAATAAGAAAGTGCTGTGTTAATGAATCACTGTCCTCTCCATATCGGTTTCTGGTATATTTTGCATTTTAGATTGACATCTTTCCGTCTCAACAGAAATACGTCAAGAACAGTCAGTGGGTTAAACTGAGGATTTTCGCATTCGCACGTAAACTGAATGTGATGGTCCACGTTGTTAGAATATTTAATTATTTAATATATTTCGACATCTTCAATTACGACTGTGAAGGTGTCATCAACATACCTTGGATATATGTGGCAGTATTATTTTAATAATTGGTTCAAATCTTTTTAGCAGCTCATGGTTATATGTGGACTGTGAACTTAAAGAGAAAATCGATGGTTTTATATACAAAGATGTTTTTAAATAGATTCTTTACTTCGAAATAAATAATTTGTTTTATTCTTGGCATTATACGATTTTAGTGCATTTACAGTCAAAAGTATCGCAAAAACAATTATTTCACATCTAAATGTGTACTGGTTGTAGATTTTTTTAGTTCTTCCGCTAACTTGTGTTATGCAGGAGTGAACGTTGACATGATTTGTTTTAATGGCGGAAAGTTGCTCGTTCCAACTACTTAGTGTACTTTTTGCATGGCATATGTCTAAGAACGCCGTTAACCTCCTTGTCATGAATGCAGTCGACAGAGAAAATAAGAAGCTACACAAACACATATTTGATAATAAACAAATCTCCAACCCGTTTCTCGAGAAACTCGACACGCTCATTTTTAATTGAACGAGTATGATCCAATCGGAAAGAGCAGAAGAAAGACATCGCTTGGGCTAAAATTTAGTAAATTTCCGAACGATAAGAAGGAGACGACATAGATAAGAACATAGGTCACACTGGAAAGTATACAAGGTCTTACAACAAGAATTTCACAAAAGGATGAATTTTGACCACATTTTAAAGCCAAACCATGCGTTTCTTACAAACATTGTAAGAACATTGTAGACACCAGCTGTGATGAATGCATCACCAAAGGGGCATCAAAATCAGTAGTTCTCCTAGAGAACGGACATTTCAATGGGAAAATAGGGTCCAACATCTCACCAATAATGAAAGTCGAGATCATGCTCAAAACATAAACCTGTTGTAGGCTCAGAGAAGACCCACAGAGCACCCTAAAGTGTTGAGAATCAAGTGGCCTTCGAAGAAAAAGAAATATTGGCAACGATTCCAAACGTAAGGAATTCTATTAAAGTTTAATTGATAAAATAAAATTATATGCCTCTCGAAGCCAAAAAGCACAAATTCGTTAAAGTCGATATGCAGCCCTAAGGTGGAGGAGGAGACCAGTTGTCTGCCCGTGTGGTTGAAAGTTTCAACGCCATCACAACATTACATTCCAACTTTGAAAATGCAGCGAATGTCCAGAGCCTACGGTCGATCGCTTTAAGCTAGGACTACAATTAAAATAAGGTTATGAACCACCAAAAGTAGATGGTGCTCTTTAAAACAGACCAGTAGTAGCAACTCAAGCAACACAAGAGAGGATAAAGACCGGCATTCTTGAACTATCCACATCTGTTTTTCGAGCTCCCATGGTTTACAATACGAAAAAGGATGGTTCGCTCCGACTGCCGGCATATTTCAGGCAATTAAACTCGATGACTAAACCTGACACGTATCCCGGCGTTCGGCCTGAAAACTGGCACCCCAAGGTCATATTCAATTCACTAGGGTACCATATGGGCTTAAAAACACACCAAAAGTGTTTCAAAGTAAGATGTACACTTTCATGTCCGACTTACACTGTACAACAGCTTATGTTGACGACATTATTATATGGGCCACTACTGAACATTAATTACGTATTCGGCTGCAGAAGATTTTGTCCAAAGCCGCAAAATGGCGATTACATTTTAATCCAGAAAAAGTTCAGATAGGTCGGCTAGCGCGGTTCCTATGTCACTCAGTCTCAGTGGAGGAATTTATGCCATTAGATTCTAATGCACAGCCTATCAATGACAATCCGATCTCCCCTACAAGAAAACAATTGTGTCGGTTTACTGGTAAGCTGAATTTCTATAGACCATATCTCACAAAAATGGCGGTTACGCAACAACCTTAGTCTAAGTTAACTGATGCCACGATACCGTTTCGTTGTACGGAGACGGCTCAGAAAACGTTTATCGTATGTAAACAGAAATTAATAAACGAAACTATTTTTACTTTCCCGGTAGGTATCATGTTAATTACAAGTGCTACAAGCGGACGGACGTCCGGCGCAATAAATAAACAAATAAAGCAAATCTATTAAGATTAACTTAGATGTCAAGAAATTGCGGTGCTCAAAACAAGATTATTAGAAAACGGATATTCCGGAAATTGCATTGAAGAAAACAGGAAACATAAGCAAAAACAAAGGATTAATGCAATCATACCAAACCAAAAGACAATATGTCAGTATATCCGTAGTATTTACTAGGAGAATTAAAAAACAATGACTTCGCTGTCAAGGAATTTCGGTGCTCAAAACAACGTTATTAGAAAACGGATATTACGAAAATTTCATTGAAGAAAACATGAAGCATGAGCAACAACAAGATTAATGCAATCGTACCAAACCAAAAGACAATATAACAAGAATTGATTGCGCGGGTGGTGGTAACAAATTCTTTAAATCAAGTTTGAAGTAAACATCAATCCCATTGTATTTAACCAGTCGTCGAACAACTGACGGTAGTTTTGTTATGTTGTTCGACGACTGGTTAAATACAATAGGATTGGTGTTTACTTCAAGCTCGCAAAAGACAATATGTCAGTATATCGTTTTTCTAGGGGACGCATAGTTCGCAATATTTACTAAGAAAATAAAAAAAGCAATGACTTCGCTGTTATCTAACACACAATTGATGATCGTTTATACGAAAAAGCGCCTGTTAAATTTAAATACAAATCATAAGTTCCCAACCATAGAACAGCCTTACACTGTTTATTTATACTGGTCGATCACTTAGGAAGCGAATTGAAGTAAATTTTAAACTACGAAATACTGGCATAAGGGATAACATTTCCGCAACAGCTGAAAGCATTATTTGTAAAAATCAAACCTCAAATAAAGCGGAATTCCAGCTGTTCTTCAAAGCTAAAATGTACAAATAATTACGACAGCTGAGCTGTTGTATGCAACATTCTAAACAAAAGAAGTCCATACATATTTGAATATAAACTAGTAAATGCTTGTGAATGAGTTTACATGCGTTTCTCAGCACGTACGTTACCTGCTTCCAGTTTGTCATGTACTATTTGCTTAATTCAACTTTATTCTACTTTCTTGAAAAAAGTGACTATATAAAGCACTCGATTTTACAGTCGAGTTTAGTTCTCGCAAAACTAAAATGGGCTTTCTTAACCGTTGGCACACATATTTTATAATAATAATGCTTTTACATAATTGTTGATTATTTGTACAAACTTTTCAACTATCGGGCCAGATGGCATTTTTAGCCAAATAGAAATGTTTTATTATTATTGTAAAATGAATTTACTACCATAATTATTCTATAGGATTATTTTGATCACCATCAGGTTATTAACAAATTCAATAATATAATGAATATGTAAATTTATCCAATACGCGCTTCCTGTTCTTAGTGAGATTGTAAGAGGGTATTAGCTTAATGAAATAAATTATCCTTTGACAGTAAAGATATTCGGGTCCATAGGTTCTAAATTTCAAACAAATATATTATTACAAATTTTAAAACTTAAAGAAGTTCCATATTGCATAATTTTATGAAAATTTAGAAACAAATTAAAAAGGATACATGTTAATCTTCTTCAATTTTTTTATAAAGAAAACTAGTTTTTCAGCTTGCTCTTCATCAAACGTTGGCATGATCAGCTTTTTATTTTCTAGGTTAATAACTACAACTGGGAAATTAAGATGTTGAAGAACTTTTTTGTACGAACTAAGAAAATAATGAAACAAAGATTACTTTATTATAAACCCAAATGTTTTTTTGAAGCAATTATTATCCTTAACAATAGTATAATATGACGTGGCTAATTGTGGGTTTCGGACTATTTGAATGCACAACAAATCATGAAACGATACAAAAGTATCAATTATGATCCCCATATCGTTTAGAAATCGTGCTGAATTTATTTCCGATCTTAAATTAATACAAAAGGAACTTACTGAAAATACTTCAGACGCATTTTAAATTCGTAGATATTTAGTTCGTCTTCCACTCCCAAAAGTTCATTCATGCATACATTAAGACTCTGAAGTGTACTCGTTGCTTCTACAAAACACCCTGAAAATTTTTCATTTAACATATTGACAGTGCACAAGATCGCAGATATTTTATTTCTCAAAAGCTTAGCGTTTTTTACAAGACAATCAGACATTATCTCATTCTTCACACGCTGAATTTGTAAATCAATCTCATAGGCAATTGCTGGCATTTTATCCTCAATGTCATCTATTGTTCTTACATGACTATTTAAGAAGTTAATCACTGAATCGTTCGTTCTCATTTCCATATTTAAGCATAACAATTAAAATGACACATTTATAAATACGCCCGCAATATATGCTGATTTCAACAAAATTTAAAAATATATCATAATCTAAAAGAAGAATAATGCACTTCGGTAACAGTGAGTTGCCACACCACTTTTTAGTTTATATTATAATATGACCATATAAAGAACACATATCACTTAAATAGAAAAAAAGGTTTGAAATATCTTGTCAAACGATATACAATTAAAAATGCGTATTATTTGGATTAGACAGATGTTAGAATATGTCACCGCTACTTGGAACTCAATGAAAAAAGTTTGGCAAACAAGCTAGAAGTTGTACATGGAAAGTGAAGCATAGCCTTGTATTGTAGACGAAGATACTTCTTCTGACAAAATTAAATAATATTTATCTTTTTCAGACCAATGTTTACTGATATTTTATAATTCAAAAATTGTATTAAATAACGCCTATTCTGTAAACAAAGTATACCCAGTTATTGTTGTTGTACAATGTTTTCATAGTGAACATATTTGTACACATTTGTTTGAAAATTGTAAATCGTATTTACTGTAAAGCAATCTTTGATTGTGAGAGAGGTGGTAACAATTTGTTAAATCAAAATTGTAAGCTTGAAGTTAACACCAACCACACTATATTTTACATTCGTCGAGTAAGATAGCAAAACTAGCGTCAGCCACACTTACGGGTGCGTTTCAACCTTCCATGATCATCATCAAAGTACAACGGAAAACTGACTAGCGAGGATCAAACCGCAACGCATTAAAATGGAAAGCAAAATTTGATGTTGTTGTCAAAGTAATTATCTTCGTTTACAGTGTCCTGCAGCATATTAATATTCCTGAAATTTTTATGTTTTCGGAAGCCGTACTATTATCTATAAAATATATAATCAATTTCCAAAACAGCTTAGAGAAACGCATCCGTCTAAAATGTCTTTCAGATTTTATGTACTAAACTAGGAAGTATATAGGATCCTATTGACCTTTTGAATTTTGATTATGACAATATTTTCTCGTAGTTACACGTGTGATCAGCGACATTTCTTGACATTCTTAAATCTGATATCTTCATTATTATATTTTAAAAATTGTCCATTATAGAAAAGAATAGGAAAGAATAGAATATCTTTATTTGGATTCAAATCACAAATGTTCCATCAATTAATAAAATTGGAAAATGTACAATATAAAAAACGATATCACATCATATAAAAATGTGCAATTAGTCTCATGTAGATAAGTAAATCTCACTAGTTGTACTGTACAACATATCAACATCAGAAAGTTCAGCTGTAAAGAATAAAAGATTCATCAACAAAAATAGTAAAATTAAGGTATAATTCGAGTGTAACATTATGCAAAAATATGAGAACCATGACTTGCATTTGATTGTATGTAAGCGGTAAGCTTCACATCATTCAATTCAATATATTACAGTTAAATACTTTTTGTTGCGAAGAACTAATAAATATGCAAGTATGTATTAGATGTTGCGAACCTAGTAACAAATTAGTTCAGTTGTGACCAGAAGGATAAACCAAAGGCAGCATGAACGGAAAGTATAATCTCATGCACATTCGTTTCGTGCTTACTGGCGACTCATCAGTAGGAGCCGGTATTACGCCCTTTAACCACTATATATTTGGTCGAAAAATGTGGAATAATAGGACGGTACAATCTCCTAGACGAATGTGTAAACCTGCAATAGTGAAGCTAACATCATATAAAGTGTACGACAATGCGACTTCCACGCTTACTCACACTGTATAATATATTTACCGAGTTTTTTTGTGGTATATATTCGTGAAATTCTGGTGAATTTTTTTTGGGGGTATTTTAATAAAAATACATTGGCATCAAAGACCAACAGGCCCTCTGTTCAACTTTCCTACGTACAAAACTGCACCGTACGTACTCGACAGGCTCAATTGCGGATAATTTCAATTTTTGGAAGCAGTTACTGTGACGTGTTTTGTTCTGCGCTCATTCAACTGTGGAAGCTGTTTGTGGGTAAGCGTTTTGTTAAAGTATATTTATACATTTTCATATTGCTTATAAATTTATGCTTTTAAGATCCCGTAAGATTGTTAAAATGTCAGGTCCAATTTAGATATTGATGTTCCTGTTTGGGATGGAGATAGTGAACTATTCTTTATGCGCGTAGACTCCGCTTTCTCCCCATTTCCAGATTACGACAGTCATCAAAAACTGTCGAAGGTTTTTGCTAAACTACCTTCTGAATTGCAGCGACGGATTTATCCGAAGCTTGAGGCCATTAGAAAGCTACCTAATCCCATTTTGGGCCTACAAAACGAAGTAGAATCCTTGCTTGGGCCCACAGAGACTGAGCAGATAATAAACAAATATGCACAGTTAGACATGCCAAACCTTGGCCCCATCGAAATATTGAGGGAATTACGGAAACGTTGGTATAAAACCAACATTTCTGACCATGAAGCTAAGGTTGTTTTTATTAACAATCTTCCACAAACATTAAAACTCTTTGCCAAACAGCTCCCCAACACTCTCTCTATAGATGACTTATCTGAGAGATGTGAGTTAGAATATAGGGTTTTGGAACCCAAAGTGAATCCATCATCCTTTTCTTCACCCCCGCAAGATGATAGACTCTCCTCTTTAGAGAGGACAGTGGCGAACATGGCTAAAGTTCTAGAAGGATTGGCCTTTACCAAATCCGGCTAAATCAAGTGAATGCTCGACCAAAATTTGTTCCTAAGCCCAATTATAACGGTAGGCGACGATCGAGATCCCCGCAATCCTTTAATAAATATGCCCGAAAGAACTGGTGTTATAACCAACAGAAGTTTTTTTATTCATGCCAAGTCTGTCTTTGTCGTTTCGAAGAATTTCCGAATGAGTGCCAATTCCCACAGTTCACGGAAAGGACAACAGATCTCAGGCACAAGGGTGCATCAGTATAGGGAAATGTCTGGCACAGGAAGTAGAAGACCGTTCTTTCTGCGCATGAACGGCATCAAAGGCGCCACAGGGAAGAAGCCAACTACAATCCGACATCCCTGTCGACTCTTTTCGTCCGCGTCGAATTTTTCACATAGAGAACCAAACGGACAACGCCGGTCGCAATCTCCAGCCTACTTGTTTGCATGATCCGGCCAAACAGCCCAACGAGCTTCTGCACCTTCTTGATTTCAAGACTGGCGAAGAGTTCATCGTAGACACAGGTGCAGCAGTCTCAGTTCTCAAGGGTGATTCAATGGCCGAGATGTCGCTAGGCGTTCTTCTCGCAACAGCTACAGGCGAACCCATACTAAATTATGGCTGCCGGTACCGCACACTCAACATAGGTTTACGACGTAAATTTTCCCACAACTTCATCATTGCCAAGGTCTCACATAATATAATAGGCCTTGATTTCCTTCTGAAATTTTGCCTCATTGTTGATCTTGCCAATCAAAAGATCATTGATCCCTCCACCGGACTTGAGCAAAATTTTTGGACATTTCCCTCCGAGTCTTTCGCGTTACAGGTCATTCAGCCAACCCCAGTACATCATTCAGCAGAGATATCAGCAGCTCTTCAAAAATCCAAGTCGCTTTTTGATCTTAACAAGTCAGAGCTACGAGTCTCTAACACGATGCACCATATCGTCACAGAAGGACAACCTTTTGCACTCAAGAAGCGACCACTGGCCCCTGCTAAGCTGAAAGCTGCCCAAGAAGAATTCTCAAGGCTTTTGAAGGAGGGCATCAGCAGACTATCGAAAAGTTGATGGGCGTCACCACTGCACTTAGTCTCTAAATCAAACGGATCGTACAGAGCCTGCGGAGATTACCGTAAGCTAAATTCAGTGACTTTACTTGAAAAACTCAACGGAAGCAATTTCTTCTCAGTGATTGACCTCGGACAAGCCTACCATCACATCCCGGTAGCACCAGAGGATATCGAGAAAACTGCAGTCATCACTCTATTTGGCCTTTTCGAATATCTTTACATGCCTTTTGGACTTAAGTGTGCTACTCAGATATTTCAAAGTTTCATGGACAACATACTTCGCGACGACTCTGTTTATTGTATGTTATATCTCGATGACATTATGGTATTCAGTCCAGATCTAGAATCTCATGCAAAGCATCTACGAAATGTCCTCTCACGCTTATCCAACCACGGACTCAGGGTCAACTGTGACAAGACGCATATTGCAACTACATCCGTGGAATTCTTAGGGCATCGTATGACGGCCCAAGGTATTCAACCGTTGCCGTCAAAGACGAATTCAATCAAGAATATCAAGTCACCAAGGACTGTTAGCGAGTTGCAGAAAATCCTGGGAGTACTAAACTATTATCGCAAGTTCCTTCTGGGCCTTTCAAAACAACTTTATCCTTTGTGCAGGCACCTGCGGAACCGAAAAGGAATTAGCAAGAATTCCATCATTTCTTGGTCATCCGAAGACGAGGAATTACTTCGACTTGCCATCAACTCGTTAGCAAATGCCACAATGCTAACGCATCCAGATTTTGAAAAGCCATTTCTACTCACGAAAGATGCTTCTGAATTCGCTATTGGAGCCACTTTGGAACAAGAGATCGACGGAGTTCGGAAGCCTATCTGTTTCTACTCGCGTACTCTCCAACCAGTAGAAACGAGGTACGACACTTTCGGCCGAGAACTTCTCGCCATCCACGACGCAGTGTGCCATTTTATCAGCATCATTGGCAGTAGCAGATTTGTTGTTTTCACAGATCATGCACCATTAGTTAGCGCATTTCGAAACGCAACTTCATCTATCGCCAAGTACCCTGCCAGAGTGGAAAGACAGCTTTCTCGTCTAAGCGAATGGCAATTTGACATCTTTCACGTCAAGGGCAAACAGAACTTCATTGCAGATGCCCTGTCCAGGCCAGACGTCTCGCTACAACCACCTTCGCCGTCACCATTCACTGTCAACTCCGTGGCACTCAGTGAACCTGCACTAACGCCAACTCTCCTGCGAACAGAACAACGCGGTGACATTCACATTCAAAGATCAATAGCCCGTCACCCAACTAAGTTCATATGCCGTCTGTGGGAAGGCTTACCAATTGTTTACTTCACGGGTACGCAGTCCAACAAGCCAGTTCTGCCGACCAGCCTTCAGAGAAAGGTTTTCGATTCAATTCACTCAATTTCTCACCCAGGAAGCCAAACGACTATCCGACTTCTGACAGATCGTTTCTGGGGTCACAGACTTAGGCAGAATGTTAAACGATGGGTCTCAGAGTGTGCTATTTTTCAGAAAAACAAGATCACACGACACACTCGTTCTAAGTTGCAACATTTTCAGTCTACTTCTCGCCTAGCCATCGTCCACATCGACATAGTTCATCTGACAAAGGTTCAAGGTTTCAGCTACCTTCTAACTATGATCGATAGATATACACAGTGGCCTGCGGCACTACCTCTTGGCACCATTTCTGCAGACGAAGTAACTAACGGTTTTATCTCTACATGGATATCAAATTATGGTGTTCCCAATGAGGTTATCACGGACAGAGGCACTTGCTTCTCATCTGATCGTTTCAAAACCACCTTGTGGTACATGGGATGCATCTTACGCCAGACAACTGCCTACCATCCCCAAGCTAATGGCATGGTAGAGAGAATGCATAGGGAACTCAAAGCAGCTTTAGCATCCTCGTCCATTAATGGCAACTGGGTCGATGAACTACCTTTAGTTCTGCTTGCCATGCGTTCCCGTACTCGTGAATCCTTTAAAACGTTTGCGTCACAACTCTTGTATGGCATGGATCTACGCCTGCCTAGTCAGCTCCCACGTCTTCTACCGGCACAAGATGACCCACAAGACAAAGCTACCCGCCTTCGACTTCATTTCGGTAATATGTCTGAACAGTAGCCCAGACATACGCCTCGTCCAGTCTTCGTTCACCTACAGCTCCACAGCTGCAAGAGAGTACTCGTTCGCAACGACAATGCTGTTGCACTACTACAACCAAAGTATCGCGGTCCTTACCCGATTTTGCTCAGACAACCAAAATACTTCATTATTATGCAAGGCGCTACAACGACATCAGTAAGCATAGACAGGTTGAAACCGTTTATCGAACCGCATGATCCTGAGAGCGTTCAACCTTCTACACACGTCTCAGGCTCCGTCTGCCCACAATCTCAATAGCCTGCTTTGTATAACGCGTAATTGATTTTATTTTAACATTAACAATACGTATCAATTTTTTTAACCTTACGTTATTTTTCGCATTTGTCTCAGCTGTTCTTAGCTAACAATTTTGTAGCATTTTTGAACAGTTCTTTGGTATTATGCCATATCTGAGGCAATGTTCATGTACATATTTTTATGCAGTTACCTTTAATTTTAATGTATATATTTTACATTATAATGTATTTCACACACATGACATCACACTGCCTATTGTGGTATGACTAGCAACTTAGAGCAAACGCTTTCGTGTAGCAACACTAAGTAGTTATCAGCTTCATATCATGGTACAGGCCACTTTCAATGCACATCTCAACTTCATCATTTGCACAAAGACCACTCTACAAATGTCATGACCACAACGTCGAGCACTCACTCTAGCTCCTTTGGTCGTATACAAACGCATTGACGACGATCCAACCTGCTTAGGTTTTAACTTATACCTGGCAAATTCAGAGGCGATTTACCTCGATATCTTCACGCTGCGGCTCCCAAATCTTACACTGCTCTATATTGCCTTACGCGGTATGACCGACCACTAGAGATAACAATTTGTGTAGCAATTCCTAGTGGTTATCTGGCATCATATCATTGTTGAAACAGCCAACAAGCATATTTAAGCCCAGCATTTATGGCACATCATATTTTTGCTTAGCTCTGTTCGAACTCTGTCATACATTTCTTTTCTAGCCTCGCAGAGAGGAACATATTTTTTCCTTTTTTTTCATAAGAGGAAAGTGTTTTAACGACACAAATTAATTGCCGACATATTGCGTAAATTAAATTAAATTTTATTTACGTTGCACCAATGAGAAAAAAGCGAAACTTGCCGTTTAACCAATAGTGTGCAAGTAAACATATATCACTATGGCATTGTGTTTAAGCACGGCAATTTACCATGCGTTACGCGTGTGCGTTCTGTCGACTGTCAATACCTACGCTGGTGATTTGATTTGTTTCACCAACAATTGGCAACATCCGTGACTCATCTTGTTGCGGTACAACCAGCGAGACGAGCCAATCAATGCAGAACTTCAACGAAGTTTTCCACATCGTGATTACAACGCGACAACCGAAGGAACCACAGCCAGAGTCAACCCAAGGCTCTAGGACATCTTCACACTCTGAATAATTCAGGAGAACGCAAGACCAGGCCCTGTTAAGGGCCCCCTTATCATAATAATTTCTATATTCAGAGCAGCTTAACCGAGTTTGTAACGTCGTACAGCATTTACTTGAAGCCGAGGCGTTTAAAAAACACACAAAATATAAAACAAGAATGTCTTAGCAGTGTAGTTACCGATCACGGATAAACGATAAAAACACAAAAAATATAAATCCTGGTTTTGAGCGTTACCACACAATAATCCTTTGCATGCTTCCGGCATATCTTGCGCGAGTGTGTGTTATTATTAAACAAAACCCTATTAATTATAAATAAAATTGCAGTTCATGAAATCTCAATTAAAATTGCTTGAAACTAACAGAAATTTTCTCTTAAGTCACAGTCAAGAGAAAGATTTTGCGAACCTAGTAAAAAATTAGTTCAGTTGTGACCAGAAGGATAAACCAAAGGCAGCATCAACGGAAAGTATAATCTCATGCACATTCGTTTCGGGCTTACTGGTGACTCATCAGTAGGAGCCGGTATTACGCCCTATAACCACTATATATTTGGTCGAAGAATGTGGAATAATAGGACGGTACAATCTCCTGGAGAATGTGTAAACCTGCAATAGTGAAGCTAACGTCATATAAAGTGTACGACAATGCGACTTCCACGCTAACTCACACTTTATAATATATATATCGAGTTTTGTTGGGTATATATTCGTGAATTACTGGTGAATTTCTTTTGGGGGTATTTTAATAATAATACATTGGCATCAAAGGCCAACAGGCCCTCTGTTCAACTTTTCTACGTACAAAACTGCACCGTACGTACTCGACAGGCTCAATTGCGGATAATTTCAATTTTTGGAAGCAGTTACTCTGACGTGTTTTGTTCTGCGCTCATTCAACTGTGGAAGCTGTTTGTGGGTAAGCGTTTCGTTAAAGTATATTTATACATTTTCATATTGATTATAAATTTATGCTCTTAAGATCCCGTAAGATTGTTAGAATGTCAAGTCCAATTTTAGATATTGATGTTCCTGTTTGGGATGGAGATAGTGAACTATTCTTTATGCGCGTAGATTCCGCTTT
>JAQBSW010002034.1:0-113924 GCA_029291075.1 Eudiplozoon nipponicum | reverse complement strand
TAGTAACCGATACCAACATTATTGTACCCAAAAGTTACATAGTACTAACACTATGGTTTCCGAGTCGGTACATGGTACTTAAAAGATGGATATCAATGCATGCTATAGTTCACGAAACGAATGTGCATGAGATTATACTTTCCGTTGATGCTGCCTTTGGTTTATCCTTCTGGTCACAATTGAACTAATTTGTTACTAGGTTCGCAACACCTAATACATACTTGCATATATATTAGGTCTCCGTAACAAACAGTATTTAACTGTTATATATTGAATTCAATGATGTCATGCTTACCGCGAAACGTGATAACTGATATCGATCAAGGCCAGGGTGTATGGATTTACTGGAGTAACAGGTGTTCAGAAATTGTTGTAATTCTCAATTTCGGTGAACTATAGCATAAATTGATATACATCAGGTTGGTACCATGTACCGACTCGGAAACAATAGTGTTAGTACCATGTATCTTTTCGGTACAATAATGTTGGTATCGGTTACTAACACAATAGCCATAGTGATAGTATTCTTTACAGACTCGGTATATATATTATATAGTGTGAGTTAGCGTTGAAGTCTAATTGTCGAGACTTTATATGATGTTAGCTTCACTACTGCAGGTTGAGACATTCGTCTAGGAGGTTGTACCGTCCTATTATCCCACATTCTTCAACCAAATATATAGTGGTTAAAGGGCG
This sequence comes from Eudiplozoon nipponicum, assembly GCA_029291075.1. Lineage (NCBI taxonomy): Eukaryota > Metazoa > Platyhelminthes > Monogenea > Mazocraeidea > Diplozoidae > Eudiplozoon > Eudiplozoon nipponicum. Next base: position 113,228 of record JAQBSW010002034.1, on the reverse strand, counting down.
TAATACCGGCTCCTACTGATGAGTCGCCAGTAAGCACGAAACGAATGTGCATGAGATTATACTTTCCGTTCGTCTTTGGTTTATCCTTCTGGTCACAACTGAACTAATTTGTTACTAAGTTCGCAACACCCAATACATACTTTCATATATATTAGTTCTCCTCAACAAGCAGTATTTAATTATTTGTGTTGACAGAAGCACGCAAACTCGTCCACATGGTCAATTTATATAAAATTCATCCTTAAATGTTATTTTGTTCAATTCACAGCAAAACACGCACAATGGACAACCGCTTTAAATTCGCAATTCTTTCTAAACGACTTGTCCAGAAGCTTTCTAACAAGTCAATTTTAATCTTTCGTTATACGACGGACAAAAGCAAAATATTTTGGTTGAAATTAATAAAAATTTTTTCGCTTTAACCTGAACATTGCTTAAGCTAATAAATGCCATCAAATGTTAACCGCTCTTTTTGATCAGTCAAACTTCTATCCTTAATAATGTATCGTTTATACTGAAAATATATAAATAAAAATTTTTGACATAATACGTTTTATTTGTTACGTCGTTATAGGAGTCACTGTGTACGTGTTTGTATGTGACAATCTTTAAAGAAAATGGTGGCTAATTAACTGGATTCAAATTTTATTTTTTAATATAATATCATGAACGTGGTTATTCAGTATGCTTTATAAATGAGTTTATAATGCGCCGTTCTTGCTCTTGACAGTGTGTCCAGTGACCGAGATCAGAGTGGCTTAAAATAAATCCCGGAGTCAGCAGCGAGGAGAAATTTCTCTTAGTCAAAGTGCAACGGAACAGGAATCTTCCAAAAGTTTAAATTAAATTGATCCAGTACTTCATCACATTACCATTTTACTCAAAAAAATATTGTTACACTAAATAAATTTAAGAATTAAATACTTTTTGTCGAGGAGAACTACTGCGTAACATTATTAGGTGTTGCGTACCTAGTAACAAATTATTACAAATAAGACCAGAAGGATAAACACAAGACAGCATGCTCGGAAAGATTAATCTCATGCACATTCGTTTCGTGCTCACTGGCGACTCATAAGTTGGAGCCGCTATTACGCATCTAACCAACTATATAATTGGATAAGGAATGGTGGCAAATTTACAACGGTGCAATATTTCTTTCGATTAGTCTGTTAAATACTTCTAAACAAACTATCGCGGAATTTTGTCAAATTATTGTTTATGATTGCTGGCTATCAAATGTAGCATTCTAACAAATTGATTGAGTAAAAAACGTGGTTTTGGCTTTAAAAATTTTAACAGTATATTTGAGTTGTTAACGCTGTGCAGAAGATCATATATATGTTAATAAGAGTTGCGTAGAATTCAGATTCCAATTTCCAGTATTTGAATTTAAATTAAACAAAAGTTTATTTAAATCAGGTTTGCGAGCTTGAAGTAAACACCAATTCTATTATATTTAACCAGTCGTCGGACAACATAGACAAACTAACGCCAGGCGCATGTACTGACGCGTTTCGACCTGCCATGATCACCATCAGAGTGCGTCGGCAAGCTGATTAGCCCGGATCAAACCGCAATCCGTATATATAAATATATATATATATATATATATATATATATATATATGGAATAAATTGATATGCGTCTCTCACTTCTAGTAGACATGCATAAATTGTACGTGACTGGAAATGTCGGCTGCACAATTTCTATGCAGTCACGAACATTAGTTGTTTAAACTATTCGCCACAATTTTTTTAATCAAGTTTGCGAGTTTGAAGTACACACCAATCCCATTGCATTTAACCAGTCGTCGAACAAAATAACACATGCAAGACTACTAGAGTTGAGAGCCCCATACCTAATTTTGATTTTCATATATATGCAATACCGTTTGATTCTCGTGAGTCAGTTTAGCCGTCGTACACATATGATGATCATGGAAGGTCGAAACGCGTCTGTGCGTTGCGACTGGCGGTAGTTTTGTTATGTTGTTCGACGACTGGTTAAATAAAATGGGATTGGTTTTTACTACATGCTTGCAAACCTGATTGAACGAATTGTTACCACCAACCGCGCAATCAATTATTGTTTAATTGTATTGTCTATATACATGTGTGTGGCGTAAGTTACAAAGAGCTGTTGTTCGTGACTGCATAGAAATTGTGCCGCCGACATTTCCAGTCACGTACAATGAATGCAAGACTACTAGAGTTGAGAGCTGCATATCTAATTTTGCTTTCCACATATATGCAATGCGGATTGATCCTCGCTAGTCAGTTTGCCGTCGTACTCTGATGATGATCATGGAAGGTCGAAACGCGTCAGTACATTGCGACTGGCGGTAGTTTTGTTATGTTGTTCGACGACTGGTTAAATACAATGGGATTGATGTTTACTTCAAGCTCGCAAACTTGATTTTAAGAATTGTTACCACCACCCGCGCAATCAATTATTGTTTAGTTGTATTGTCTTTAAATATATATATATATATATATATATATATATATATATATATCAGAAATCTACAAACAACTTAATGTTCAAACAACTAATGTTCGTGACTGCATAGAAATTGTGCAGCCGACAGTTTCGGTCACGTGTAATGTATGCAAGTCTACTAGAATGAGATCCGCATATCTTATTTTGCTTTTTATACATATGCAATGCGGTTTGATCCTCGCTAGTCAGTTTGCCGTCGTACTCTGATGATGATCATGGAAGATCGCAACGCGTTAGTGCGTTGTAACTGGTGGGAGTTTTGTTATGTTGTTCGACGACTATATAATTACCAGGGGATTGGTGTTTCCTTCAAGCTCGCAAACTTGATTTAAAGCGTTGTATTCTAATGTTTGACTTTCACAGCTAATTATTTAAAATGGAACGGCATCAATAGTCCATAATTGCGCGATATATAATAATAATAATTATTTAAACAGGAAAGTTTATCATTTGAGCTAGTCGCACGTCATAGCAGTGCAACATGCCAATCCTGTGCACAGTACGGTTTCTACCTTCTATGCTTTATTTTAGAGCATCGCGGCAAAGCGAGAAAGGAAATTTCAACGGAAGGGCAAGCATAACTCAATATGTGGCTGCTTCACATGCATTGCCGAGGATTAATAAAGGTGCGAGCTGCCGTTCGAATCTTTAATAGCATTTTGAACATCACAATTTGACGTCCGTCTGTCAGTTTGCACACATGCGCTAATGATGTACATGGGAGATGGAAATGCATCCAAGCTGGTGACTGACAGTTAGTCCGCTATGTACAACAGAAGGGAATTGGTGCTTACCTCAAGTCTGCAAACATTAAAAAAATTTTAAACTTCTAAAACCCCGGCCTGTCGTTGGTCTACTGCGCATAGCGTTTTTATTAAATTGCATTATTTTTTTAAATTGTTTTTATATAGTTATAAAAGTTAGAATTCTTAGCTCTGAAATAATTCTTTGCTACCTCTACTCGACTCATAACTGTCAAAATGGTTTTAATTTGACTTTTCCTGTCGCCTTTTAATTTATTTCCTCCAAAATTTAACGTGATTTTTAGGAGTTTAACAAATAAACAGTAGAAAAACCGCATGAATTTTGTTATTTGCTAATTGAATTTTGCCACTGGCAAGCCCCACTTAAAATGTTGAATCTTAAAAGAAACTGTTGGTTGGACAAATCAGAAATAAAATTTCTTGAAAAAATTTAAATATAAGTTTACTTCTATTTGGCAGATATATATATATATATATATATATATATATATTTGTGTGTGTGTGTGTATTTGTGTGTTTATAAATAGAACACAAAATATTTTGGCGAAAAGACGTTTATGTTTGTGATAATTTATTGGTGCTTTTTTGTTTTCTTGATTTTAAAAACAAAACAGGATTTATCAAGCATGTGTAAGAAAAAATTATAACGTACACCACAAGAGTCACTATGACACGTTAACTTGTAACAGTGGACGGATGTTCATGCAAAGCTATTTTATATTCGCGCATGGAGACTTAAATATTGGGCACTTGTTAAAATAAACAAAAATGGCGAGTCTGAATATGTGGAAATTTGCCTTACACGCCTGTCAATTGGACTGACCTAGGACAAATTAAGAACAACACAATACCAGTAATGAATTATGCTTCCAAACTCCTGCTCCAATAAGAAATAACACGCGAAAAGAGACCACGTTTTGAATGATATTCAATAGGTTAACCTTTCTCTGTATGCAATAGTGCGTCAGAACAAATCAACAACAATGCGACACAGTAAGTAATAATTTTTGTGGCTTAAATTCCACAAATACTTGCTTGTCAAACTTATCGGATGTACAACTAAGTATTATAGGATATAAGCAGATATACAGAATGCAATAGAACAATCGATAATTCATTGGTAGCGTTTCTTTTATCCAACAGGTCACGTAGATCAATTCACACGAAGTTATGATCATCAGAAAAGTCTACTTAACCAGATGCCTCGCGAAATGTAGACAAAGGTATGCTGAACACACCGCGTTTGAACAGTAACTGAAATAGCGAACAAACAAGCACAATCAATGCAAGCGTACAATTTTTAAAAAGGTCCAAACTACGTATAATGACACGAGAATATATTGTAAAATTTCTTACCTTGCCAGTTTAGTCTTCTGTTTACCAATTTTCCTGCAATTTGGTAAGGCATTTCGTAGATTTCACTAGACAACGTTTGTACGCCGGACCACTGTCTGTTTGGGCATAACGATATTTAATACAGCGTTTCGCTGCGCGTAATTTTAACAATTGATCAAAGCACACTGAATTGTTTTAGTAAACCTATTAAGGGTATGGCCATGCACTCGTTAGGCATTTGGGCGACATCCTCCCAATTTAGTACACGCCAATATATCAAATTAAATTTTGCAATTCAATATATTTGATTGAATATTTATATTGCACCTGACTGTCAACCAATATTTTATTTAAATCAAGTTTGCGAGCTTGAAGTAAACACCAATCCCATTGTATTTAACCAGTCGTCGAATAACATAGCAAAACTACCGCCAGTCGCACGCACTGACGCGTTTCGACCTTCCATGACCATCATCAGAGTACGACGGCAAACTGACTAGGGAGGATCAAACCGCAATTCTACGCTAAGCCTATAAATCGCGATACACTTCGCCATCAATTTAAACGAAGTCGTTGAAGTTAAGTGTTGTTGTCGAGCGTTTGGCCACACACGACCAATCGCAACTGCTTAGCTGCGGCAAAGTCACCGAGCTTGTCAAAGCCAACTTTGAGTCTGTTGTCGACTGTACTGGTGACAATGCAGCAATAGATGGATCACAGTTAGTCTTTGGGTGACCATCAACCTGTCAGGAATACATAGCATCGCCTACACTCACTTTGAACATGATAAAAGATTTATTTACGGCCATACCTAGTCAACTAGTCGTATGACTCATATTGAGCATGCCAGGAGAATTCACATTACGAACACTTAGTTTATATTAGTCGCGTTCCATTAAATTAATGCATCTAAATAATAGTACATTTCAGTCAATGCTCAATGACTAACGGCTTTAATTGTTCTAATATGAACGATACTTTACTTGGGATTGTTTCCCTTAGCTTGTTTTCGTATGAAAATATTGTTATTTTTTAAATGGAGAATCAACATTTGCAACAATCTCTCTCTCTCTCCCTCTCACCCCTCTCTCTTTCTCTACTTCATATTACTTTTACGACTTTCTTGCTCCATTATACAAAACACTACCTTTTCAACAGCGTCTAGAGCAAATACTGATAGGCTTAAAACTTAGCTTCTATCAGGCTAGATAAACGGCTCCCAGGTATGGGTTTGCTAATTAACATTTGCTACGGTCAAAACCCAGTTTACTACTTATTGCTTCTTAATAGAATCGTTTGACTAGATATATCGATAATCAAATTTCGATAAAGAGTTCTGACGTTTAGAGATTTGCTTCATTCATATTTCAATAATTTCACTACTAAACGAATTTTTCATATATATATATATATATATATATATATATATATATATTTATATATATATATATATATATATATATATATATATATATATATATATATATATAAATTCAAAATTTTTATTGCTCTTGAATATTAACTAGTACATCTTTTAAAATAAGAAAACATTATATAATCAAAAGTTTGTTTATTGTGGATAATGGTCGGTTTTTTAGATAGCTTACCAACACGTTATACCCTATCACTCATATCCACTCTCGATTTTCATATGATTAAGTTGCTGAGAACTAGTCTTATTTTCGATTTTAAAAATATTTATTTCCTACCACCATACAATCTGTGTTGTTAACTGCGTTTCAACTTGCGACTGCGTTTAGATGAGTTAATGTGCGTGTAGTAATCATTCCCATTGTGTTGCAAAGTGATGCTTGACATCTGATTATTCTTGTAATAATGGACTGTTTTGGCAAGTCTTACGTATTGTTGGATATTGCGTGTACGAATTTTTTTCCATATGCTGTCTTTCGTGTGGCATCCTTCATGAGTTTTGTTTTTTTATGCCTATAATATTTTAACATATATAGAGATTTATATCTATTTTGTTGATATAACATAAATATTGCGTTATAAACCAAACGCAATCCATCATCTTTACTAATGTCAGAGATTAATTGAATGATTGCGCAATGCGAGCTTCACATTTTAGGTCTGCATAGTTTTCTTTTTTGGGTTGTCGCTTTTCACTATCCGTGTCGCAAAGATTCCATTGATGTCAATTTCCAAACTCGCATCGAGTTCGTCTTCGTACTGGCTGGGTGCCAATTCGTCCCTTTTCTCCAAAGGCTTCATCATCGTTCATACTAGCCACTGGAAACGGAGATTAGATCGTACCTCATTTACAGTGGTTAGCATGAATGATGTTGAAACCTTCGGAGGAAAGGGGCGAATTGGCATCCAGTCACTACAAAGACAAACTCGTTGCTCACTTGGAAATGGAAATAAGTCGGATCTACGCGAAACTGATGGTAGAAAGCGACAACCCACGAAAGAAAATCGTAGAGACACAAAATCTTTACTCCTGCTCCAGTATAGATAAGTGGTTTCTCCGCAGTTGTCCTATCTCCTATTGGTTAAAATCCAGCCCTAGTCTAATTGGTTTAGCGTCTTTGAGCTCATATATATATATATATATATATATATATATATATATATATATATATATTCATATATATATATATATATGCAAGTTATATTTAACATATACCAGGAAAAATTTGGAAATGCTAGACATTTGCGAGTATTATGGTATTTTGAGTTGAGCAAAAACTTATTAATAAAATTAATATCCTATTGGTATCCCTCGGCAGACTTAGCTTTATTATGGTTGTTTTCCTTTGAACGTCTTTAGGCATAACAATATTGTACATATGTATACAAATTGTCCCTTCAATTCGTGAATAAGACATGTCATTTGCGACTTTTACACATCTTTTTATTTTCAACGGCGATCAGTCAATATGACATTTGTTTTATACTATTCAGGCAAGGGTAATAGCTGTACACGGGCAGTTACACAAAGATCCGATTTATCACAATTTCCAATTTTTTTTGTCTTTGATCGGATTGACTTGTTCTTCGTTCAACTGGAAATGCGGTTCTATCACATCTTTGTTTACTGGCGACGTTTCGGTGCCTACTTTCCAGCACCATCCTCAGGCAACACAGTACAATTATCGCAATAGCATACCACATTTGCTTAAATCTGCTATTGTGATCAGTGTTGTGTTGCCTGAGGATGGTGCTGGAAAGTAGGCACCGAAACGTCGCCAGTAAACAAAGATGTGATAGAACCGCATTTCCAGTTGAACGAAGAACAAGTCAACCCGATCAAAGACAAAACAAAATTGGAAATTGTGATCAATCGGATCTTTGTGTAACTGCCCGTGTACAGCTATTACCCGCGTACGCAAAACGCGGCATTGGAATGATTGAAGCTTACACACCGCAAAAAAATTTCAAAAAATACTATTCAGGCAAGTTCTATTCCTCACACTAGAGGAAATTTATTAACGAATAACGACCATACTACAGATTTTAAATACTAATTTAAACGAGAAATTGACTTAAAATGCTCAATCTGTCTAATCATGTGACGTAATGAAGTGGTAACTTGAACCCGTATTTATTGTGGTGACGAAACCTGCTACATATCTACATACACACACAAACCTGTTTTATAATAAAGCAATGCGTCAATGCATAACATATTTCTCAGTTTAAATTCCCAATTAAAAAAATATTTTTAAATTAATTTCCTATTCAATGGGCATAGTAAAATAAATGTCCTTTTATAATGACGATATATGTTTTAATTACATAGTCTGTGCTGTGATTAACTTGCTTCCATTGTGGAAAATATTTTGTATACCATTGTCGGTATCCTTAATATTTTCGCAATTAATCAAATGTCTCAGAAACAAACTAATTAAGCGTGTATGCTATTTCATTTAACCGTTTCATTTATTCTTCTAACTGATTAGTGCCATAAATTCTAACTAAATTTTCACTCAATAGGCATGCCTCGCGTTTACCTTTATGTCTATATCTGTTGTTTACAATCAATTAAGGGATATTAAATTTGCTGAACTTTTATTGAATGATGATAGGATAATCGCGAATGGTGATATCTAATAATATCGATCAAAACCAGAGTGTATTGATTAGCTGGATTACCAGATGATCAGAAGCAGTTTTAATTCTCAATTTTGGTGAAATTTACCATATCTTGTAATCCATTGCTTTGGTACCATATACCAAATTGGCAATCATAATTTTGGTACCATGTACCGACTAGGCAACCATAGTGTTGGTACCTTTTACTGGCTCGGTATATATTATAGAAAATAAGTTGATTTTGAAGTCGCATTGCCGAAGACTTTATATGAAATGCTGGTTTACACATTATTATATGTTATTTTATCGTCCAATTGTCCCACATTCCTCATCCAAATATATATTAGGTGTATGGCTTAATACTGGCTCTTACTGATAAGTCTCCATGTAGCATGAAACGAATGTACACAAGAGATTACATCTTTCGATCATGCTGACTTTGGTTTATCCTTTTGGTCCTATTTGAACTAATTTGTTACTAGGTGCGCAAAACCTAATACACAATTCAAATGTACTTTTGTTAACATCATGCCGGGTAAAAGATAAAATTCAGGTACAGACGATCAACACCATAGTGACATTTCACTGAAACAAATCGATAGATACATATGTAATTCATCAAAGTGAAAAATCAGTCACTAAAATTTATTTCGCCCTTTGACCACATAAAACTGATTGTTTTATGCTTAAAATTTGAAATGGTGTAATAATATGGAGATCCCAATTGATACAAAGAGGGCAAAAACATATAAAACACATTCTACCAAATTATCACAAATTTATTAATATAGGAAATTAAATTATAATATTAAATAAAAAAAGTGATTTGCAGACAAAGAAAGGTTTTTAATTGCCTAACGGAAGAATGAAACCTATACGGAAAAGGGATAATTGAGATAAAAAGCATTTAATAAACATTTAACTTACTAAGAACCAAAATTATTGGATAAAATACGATAACATTTACTGGATAAAATTTTGAAAGATTTTATTTTAAATAATTGATCAAGTTCATAAGCCCACTAATAAGCAAGTCTTAATTCAATATTCTTCATCTTTTACTCGAGCCGGTTTCTGATTTGTGCAATCGCCTATTCATTTCATTAGTTAATTATGTGTTACAAATCAAATTAAGCGCGTTTATTGCACAGCTCTTTCATTAATGATATCATCTCTTGATTTAATTTCGACTGATCTCCTTATCAATTTCGTTATTCTGTTACGATTACATATCGCTATCTATCTAAAGTCATCTTAGTTTATTGTGTGTCCTGCCTTCGTTGAATGACATTCATAACTAAATCTTGTAACATGTACATATTCAAATGTAGTTCTAGGTTATCCTCTTCTTACTATGATTTGGCACATGGTTTCAACAACAGAAATGAGACCGCAGTCTTTGCGTTTGATTTTATTAACTTCCGGTGTCTATAAATTTTCATATTTTGGTAAGGGAGCCTAGCGCTTAGTTTAGCGGCCTGTCCTGTTATTGTATTTTATTCATCATTATTATCATTTAACTTTTAAAAAATTTTATAATTATAATCATATTTACTCAATTGATGCTCAACGGATACTCCATAACTCGCTTTTAACATATAACATTATTTAATAGTAGCTCATTTCTGAGAAGTTGAACTTCACAATTTTGCTTGAACCCTTTGAAACAAAATATAATTTAAATTTAACTTTTACCTTGTGTGAAATCTGTTGAGCCGTTTTATCATCCTTTGTTATTGCCTCATTTCGAAGCGAATTTTAATTTATATTTTTCTTTTTCAAAACACAGTTAAGCAAATAAACACGATTCGCCTAAAATGCATTGTTTACAGATTCAATATGCAATTTGCTAAAATTTAATTAGTACTATCTATGTTGTGTCAATCAATTTTCAAATCAGTCAATTTTCTATAATTAAACAATCAATGATTGCACTGGTTGTTCTTTAAATCAAGTTTGCGAGCTTGAAGTAAACACCAATACTATTGTATTTAACAAGTCGACGAACAACATAGCAAATCTATCGTTAGTCGCACGTGCTGACGCGTTTCGTTTTTCCATGAACTTCATCAGAGTACGACGGCAAACTGACTAGCAAGGAGCCGCATATATAATTTTGGTTTCCATATATATACATTGCGGTTTGATCCTCCTACCCAGTTTGCCGTCGTATTCTGATGATGATCACGGAAGGTCGTAACGCGTCTGTACGTGTGACTGATTGTAGTTTTGCTCTGTTGTTCGACAACTGGATAAATACAATGATACTGGTGTTTACTTCATGCCCGCAAACTTGATTTAAAGAATTGTTACCACCACCCGCGCAATAAATGATTGTTTAATTGTCGACAAAAACGGCTCAGTGGTTAGAGCACCAGATTCTGAAGCAGACGTGCCCGGATTCGAGCCCAGTCCGCGGCCAATTTTGGCCAGCACGAGATGAGTTCCCAATTAGGACGAAACCGTTCTTCTAGACGAATTTCCTTGTCTACATTGTACAAATATTAGTTTATAATGACAAATATATGTACATAATGGGTCTGGTGTTTATTTCAAGTTTACAACCTTGATTATAAAAAATATTATCACCGACCGCGCAGCCACTGTTTGTTTAATTATATAAATTGTTTCACTATGTTGTTCGACGACCAGATAAATACAATTGGATTGGTGTTTACTTGAAGCTTGCAAAATTGATTTAAAAAAGCGTTCTATCTTGTCAAATGCTGACTTCCCGCATTTTTCTACTACGAACGATATCAGAAGGCTCCCATATATATATTTAAAATCATGGGTGGGCAAAATTAGAAATAGACAAAATCGAAGGGTATTTTATTATTAAATAGGTAAAAAATTACGTTTGTCTAAATTATAAGCAGCGTATTCTAAACAATTCCATAAAGGTCATATTTAAGATACACGCCATAAGTATTTCAATAACAATGTATTTTAAACTATAAACATATGTGAATAATACATGATTTTATGCAAATTTTTACAAAGGAATTATTTGACACCTGCCTCACGAATTGCTTCACTAATTGGTTATATTTGGTGTGTCTAATTACGGCGTTGCATCTGTAATTCAACACCAACCTTAAAAAGGTAAGGAAATTCTCAATGCGGTAATTTTACCCAGTAAGTATAGGACAAATTGACCGACGCATTTCAGAGGTAAATTAAAATTCAGCCACTCTAATTTCACTTACTTGATTGTTCAAAACAGTCATAAACATACACACATACGCAACGATCACCTGTATAGTGAAACGTTAATTAGCCATAATTAGACTTACCTGTGAGATGTAAAAATGAAACCGTTAATATAAACATGATATACGTTTTATTAGCTTTTCTCGGTCTTGTGATGAATTGTGAATCGATTAAGGACACCGACAAAGATTTCTGAATTATTCCCAAAAACGGAAGTGGTTGGTAACAATCATACGTTAGTCACAGCTAAGATCAGAAAAATAAACGATACCCAGTTTAAGATTATTTACTTTTTTCTAAATAAGGAATAAATATTTTAACAGTATTACAGTTAATTATAGTAACTATAGTAATAATAAAAATAAAAATAATATTTTTTGAGAATATGAGCCTCAATAATAGTCATACTAACCTTTAAATTTTGGCATAGATATAAATACATTTTGAGGTATAAGAACCATTTCTTTCTGATTTTCTTCTCAAATGAACATATTTAAATAGTCATATATTGAACGTCAAACAAAATATAAAATGTAAACGTAGAGAGAATGTGAAGTAAAGGAACAGTCAATCAATTACGTGCGTCACCTCCAGTTCAAGCTCAATGCCCGAACATGCTTTTTCTGCTTACATAAATCCGCCTTTGGTTTGTTTATTTCTAAAGCTTTGTATATGGCTAACCCCGTTCTTTTATTGCATTTGGTAATCACCTTAAATGCTTCGCCAGGAGAACATACATGTGAGGTTTTCAACAATAACTTGCGCAATTGCATACGTGTATTCACAATATGATTTAAAACAGGCGTTTAAGTTGCAATGTTCTCTGAATCGAGTAATTAGCTGTCTGGTCGGTCGGCCTACATAAGTTGATCGCAAACTTGCGTATGTATATTTGTAAAAAGATATTTTAGGCCTGACATTAACAGTTGCTTCTCTGTGATTTCAGGTAAAGGCCAGTGTGTTACCTTTAATAACTCTCGTAGTTTAGCTGCATCAAAATGCCACTTTCTTTTGTGTCATGCGAGAAACCGCATTCCCCTTAAATGGGATGTTCAGGTAGACTGTTTTCTTTTCTGGTCTGAAATACGTCTTTTTCTATTGATTATCCCTTTTGTGATATCCATTATACATTAATTATTTTACTCCTTTATTATATTCGTTGTATTTTAAATCTGGATTAAAAAACCGTCAAATATTGACAAACAACCACGAACTTTTGATAGTTTATAACTAAACAACATAAAACAGCTGTAATGTAAATACTGTGCAAAGCAGGTTGGTTTATGGCTAATTGTTCTCTTTAATTTACCATTAGTATCTATCTTTACTAGTACATCTAAGAAAGGCAGACAGTCATCTTTCTCGTGCTCTTGCGTGATACCGATATTCTTATGTGCTTTGTTGAAACTTTGAAGCAGTGTTCGTGATTGCGACCTGTTCTGAAGGACAAGGAAATTATCATATAGGTGTCCTAGAATAATCTCAACCAACAATGGAGATACGGAGCGCCCCATTGCCACACCATCATTCTGTTTATAGATGCTTCCATTAAAACGAAACCACATGTGTGACCTGGTACCGCAGTTAGTATTATTATTTGATTATTTAAATCTAGGTTGCGAGCATGAAGTAAACACCAATCCCATTGTATTTAACCAGTCGTCGAACAACATAACAAAACTACTGCTAGTCGCACGCACTGACGCGTTTCGACATTCTATGATCATCATCAGAGTAATACAGCAAACTGACTAGCGAGAATCAAACCGCATTTCATATATATGGAAAGCAAAATTAGATATTCGGCTCTCATCCCTAGTAGTCTTGCTTACATTGTACGTGACTGGAAATATATACAAAAATATGCAATATATAGGCAATACAGTTTGACGCTCGCTAGTCAGTTTGCCGTCGTACTCTGATGATGATCATGGAAGGTCGAAACGCGTCAGTTTGTTTACTTCAAGCTCGCAATTTTTTATTTAAAGAATTATTACCACCACCCGCGCAATCAATTATTGTTTTATATGATGTGATTTACCGCTTGATCTATATTTTCAATAGTTCCATCAATTAGTACAATTGTCAGCATGGAGGTAACATCAAAAGATACCATAATCTTGATTTTAAAATTTATATCTCGAATTCAGTTAACGTAATTGATAATCCATACATTGTTGGTGTAGACGATCCAATTGGCTTGAGTTTTTATGAAATCGCCTAATCGTTTAAACCGGCATCTTTCAAGATCTTAAATTCATTTATTACTTTGCGCTCCACTTTGTCTATTTCATCTTATTTATCCTCCAGACGCGTGATTTTTTATTTTCATTTAACATGTTTTCTATCTTTTGTAGATGTTCGGATTTGTCCAATACAAAAAACGCTCTTGCGTGGTCTTTTGACTTTTGCATTTCTGCTGATATCTTTAAGCGCATTTCAGATGTTATGTCCGATGAACTAAAGTAGCTTAAATCAAAATTTTATAATCATGCTTGAAGGTTTTATGTTAGCAGCTTGTTCAAATAGCAACTAAAATGCCCTCTCAAAATCAATATCGCATTTATCTGCTGGATGACTTACATAATTTCGGCTCATCGATAGTGCCACTTTTATTAGCTGATCGACTGGCATTTTTGATAGGTGAAGCACGCGTTTATCAATATCAGTCTGTACAATATCAAAAAAAAACTCGAATTTTTGTATCATTTGCTTATTTCCTCAAAATACTTATTTTGTCTTTTATCATAAAAACTGAAAAAAACATCCCAAATCTGATTATCGCAAGAAGCCTAAACTCAGTCAATACAAAAGATACGAAACCGATTCTCACCTGCAACACTGCCTCATCTTCGTATAACTGTTCAATTCTGGAATAAACAAACCTTACAAGATATCTTCGATGAGCCAATAGATAAGATTTGCGTAAATTGCGCACCAAATTCTAATTAAGTAGTTTCTCCTATTTTATTTGTAAAGTCTGTAATAGTAAATAACATGTGAATATGAATACGACGTTTCATTAATAAGCAGCACAATTACAGAAGTGTAATGATAGACGCATTATTAAACATATGGGTGTCCGACCTACGTAATTTGACCGAAAAATTAGGCATTTTTGGATACTTGACAAAAAAATTAGAAAAGATATTACTTATAACTAACAGAAACGTTTTATCGCTTGGGAACGTTACTACGAATAATTTCTATTTGAATATTTAAAATAGAATTTCATTCACTCAATAAATAAACTAACTTTAATATTTAACAAAATATTAGCTATCATTATTCTCTATTTCAAATAATTTTAATACGTCATAAAATATATAATAAGTCAATAGGACTCAAAATATTAATCTTAACCCGACCGCACATGACAATATGTTTCAGTTAATTAAACCCATAAGATTTCATTATATATATATATATATATATATATATATATATATTTATTTATTTATTTATTTAAAATATCTGTATAATGGCCGTATTTTATATTATATATGCTATCGATATAAATTTAATATTGCATAAAATAGCAACTGCAATTCATAAAGTAAATTAGTTCGTTTCTTACTGTGTAGCCAAGGCCTAAACTCGGGCATATATGCCTCAGGGTATTCAAACTATTCACCTGCAGCAAACTTTCTACTCATTGCATGAAATTTTCAGTATTATACCAATTTATGTATATATCGATAAATCATTCTATTAAGAGGAGCAAAGGACGAAATCGGTCTGCAGGATTAATTTCTTTTTCGACTCTATACAATTCTTAGTCTATACTGACAAATGTATGTAATTAATAGGTCAGCTATTAATATCAAGATCGCAGTCTCGAATATAGCAACTGCTTTCACCCTTCGCGCAACCAAATTTCATACAATATAAATGAATAAATAATCAGTGATTGCGAGGGTGGTGGTAAAATTTCTGTAAATCATGTTTGCAAACTTGATGTAAACATCAATCCCATTGTAATTAACCAGTCGTCGAACAACATCACAAAACTAGCGCCATTCGCACGCACTAACTCGAATCGAACTTCCATGGTCGTCATCAGAGTACGACGGCAAACTGACTATCGAGGATCAAACTGCAATTCATATATAAGGAAAGCAAGATTATATATGTTGCTCTCATCTCTTGTAGTCTCACATACAATGTACTTGACTATACAATTAAATAATAATTGATTGCGCGAGTGGTGGTAACAATTCTTTAAATCAAGTTTGCGAGCTTGAAGTAAACACCAATCCCATTGTATTAAACAGTCGTCGAACAACATAACAAAACTACCGCCAGCCGCAACGCACTGACGCGTTTCGACCTTCCATGATCATAATCAGAGTACGACGGCAAACTGACTATCGAGGATCAAACCGCATTGAATATATATGGAAATCAAATTGAGATATGCGGCTCTCACCTCTAGCAGTCTCGCATATATTGAACTTGACTGGAAATATCAGCTGAACAATTTTGATGCAGTTACGAACATTAACTGTTTGCAGCTTTCGCCACACACATATATAGACAATACAATTAAACAATAATTGATTGCGCGAGTGGTGGTAACAATTCTTTAAATCAAGTTTGCGAGCTCGAAGTAAACACCAATTCCATTGTATTTAACCAGTCGTTGAACAACATAACAAAACTACCGCCAGCCGCAACGCACTGACGCGTTTCGACCTTCCATGCTCATCATCAGAGTACGACGGCAAACGGACTATCGAGGATCAAACCGCATTGAATATATATGGAAATCAAATTTAGATATGCGGCTCTCACCTCTAGCAGTCTCGCATACATTGAACTTGACTGGAAATGTCGGCTGCACAATTTCTATGCAGTCACGAACATTAACTGTTTGCAGCTTTCGTCACACACACATATATATATAGACAATACAATTAAACCAGTAGTAGTGGATCTAACATCAGATAAAGCCTTCGACAATGCGACTTCAAAGCCAACTCGCTATATATAATATGTACGAAGCCTGTAAATGGTACCAACCTTATGACTGCCGAGTTGTTACCTAATACAAACTCTATGTAATTCAAGATATGCTAAATTTCACCAAAACTGAGAATTAATACAACTTCTGAGCACATTTTACTCGAGAAAAACCATTCAGTCTGTTAACGTGTAACAAAATAACGCTTTTAAATAATGGGAAGTGCAAGGTTAGTAAGCATGTCTGACTACTTAGTATGCTTTACTATTGCAAGAAGATTATTCGTAACTTTGTGAACAAACGCATTTGTTTGAAGCACGTTGATTCACTTGAGACTTCTTCAGCTACGAGCTAAGTTATGTTTTGATTGGTGCCTTCATTGTTAACATTATTAACTAAAAAGGATTTGTGCGTAACATAATAGCTACTTTGGCTAACATTTTATTGCTTGAAAGCAGGAAATATTGCTTCCCCTCTTAATACAATTTAATTTTTATCAAAGTTACGATCTTGATATAAACACCTGATCCATTATGTACATACATTTATCAGTATTAACTAAGTATTGTATAATTTAACAATAATTGTTTGCGCGGGTGGAGGTAACAATTCTTTAAATCAAGTTTGCGAGCTTGGTGTTTACTTTAAATATTGTTTAGTGTGGAAAATGCAATTAATCCAGTAGACCAGTTTCGTCCTTATTAGGAACTCAGCACGTACTGTCCAGAATTTGCCGCAGGCAGGGTTCGAACCACGGCACGTCTGCTTAGTAATCTTGTGCTCTAACCACTGAGCCATCTTGCCGCACACTATATAGACAAATTAGGGATGGTCAGTTGGTTCTTTAGGGCTAAATGGATGCCATATAGGCTCTGTCTAAAGGAAAGGCTAACCGCGAAACTGTATGTAACAAACTGACGATTTTAAATAATGGAAAGTGCAAGGTTTGCGAGCAGGTCTGACCACACGGTATCCATTATTATTGTAAGAATGTTATCCTTCAATTTGTAAACAAATGCAATTAGTTCAAGCATGGTGGTTCTCTTAAGACTTCTTCAGCTGCTAGGTAAGTTATATTTTGGTTTTTTTCTTCATTTGTAACATGAATAACTAAATAGATTTTTGTGCTAAGTTTTTTTTATTTACGATCTGTAACAGAGTAGCACCATTGGCCAACTTGTTATTGATCGCAAATAGGAAGTTGGTACTGCCGATCTCGATAAAAATAGTTGGCAGGGTAAATTCACGCTGATCTAGCGTGCCTTAATCATTTGCATCACAAACAAAAGTTACGCCGCTGGTTGTAAGATGCATTTGCGCCTACAACGTTTCGCATCGAAAGTCCGAAATGTATTACATCCACTAGATACACGAAACAGAATACGTTCGCAGACAAGTGTAAAGATCAGCAACTATTAATTATTCACACAAAGCTCATTCTGAATACTGGGTAGTAGGTGTGGTACTGCTACAAACAAACGTACAGCGCGCTAAAACGGAATGGGAAATAAATTTGCGCAAAAAAGTTTGATAGAGCGAATTTATTTCATGGAGTCTAACAAAATCTTTATATTATACAAATTGCGCCAAATTGAGCCTGCTGTTGTACACAAAGACTAATATTGATTAAATAGATGATTTAGAGAACACATCCTGTCTTTAATCGGCACACTTCTATTTAATGCGATGATTGACGTCTCATAAACCATAATCACAAAATTTATTTCAAAATGTTTACTATTGTGTCCACCTATATTGAATGGGCCATGCACTCGGATATCGTCTGTGTTTATTATCAGCGTATCGTCTAGACGAGACATAATAATGCCTAATTATGCAGTTAATTTGTTCATTTGAGCAGTCCGTCCATCAATCAACGTTTCTAGCCGATCAGAAGCCATTTGTAAATGTACTACACATGCTTTATTTTTACTCAATTATATATAGTATTTTGCTCGCATAACGAGCATCGATTTAATAAAACAAATTTACAAATAATAATTAAATTATGCTCATTTCGGCTCGAAGTCTGATTTCATCATTGGGCTCACTGCTTCATCCTTATACGGGCGCTTCCGCGAGGAATTTCTGTTGAAATAATGCCGGCTCTAGATAAGACCCTTTGTTCGTTCTTTGTCGTAAAGGTGGCTATAGCCACATTTACCTCAGCACATTTTGTAGAATCACGAGTACTGATGTATGCCAGACTGACTAAGTGGCTACGTGTATGCCAGTATTCTGTCCATTTTTAAAATAACCTTCCCCTTAAAACCAATAGCTATACACACATTAGTGGACTGATGAATGAAATTTATGTCTCCAAAACAAAAACTTTTCTTTGTTCGCCACGCGAGCACGGTATGTCTCGAAATTAATTGACTTTTTCCCTTGTACGGACAAAAGCGACCTACTTTATGAGCTACATTAACGAACGTAAGCTATTTTTAATTCAGACGAACGGCCAATATGTAATAAAATAGAACCCTAATTCTCTAATAGAATATCACTTCACAAGGTGGCATGGCGTCTGTTTTATAATGATAGATCGGAAAATGCTAATTGGAATTTAAATTAAGAAAACTATGACAAATATGCTCCACTTAAAAGAATAATTAGCCGATATACATAAACTGTTACAATACTGAAAATTTCATGCAGTGTATAGAAAGTGTGGTGCAGGTGAATAGTTTAAACACCCTGAAGTACATATGCCCCAAGTTAAGCCTCGTCTACGCATTAAGAAACAAACCCATTTACTATATGAATTGAATTTGCTATTTTATGCAATATTAAATTTATATTGATAGCATAGATAATACAAAATTCGGTTATTATACATAAATTTTAAATAAATAAATACTGTCTATTGGAATTGTAAGTGTGGAACCGATGTGAAATATGCTCCACTTATAAAAATGACTGACCGCTATACATAAACTGGTATATTGCTGAACATTTCATGAAGTGCTTGGCTTCTATGAAGACTCGAAGGCATATATGCCCCATTTCCAGCCTCGGCTACGATACTTGAGGTGTGCCTAGCTAAAACCAAACCCACGTTAGTGCTAAATTTATACTGATGGCCAATATGTGTAAATTTTAATTAAAAAACAATGTATGTGAAATCAGATGAGAATTTTTAGTTGAACTTTTTCCGAATTTTATTTTCATTGTATGTGACATCAATATTGCACGTGTCAGTCTATATTTTCTTAAATCTTACTGGTTTGATTGACTGAAACATGGTTTTATGGGAAGTCATATTGATTTATATCTTGCATCCTATTTGCATATTTAAATTATTTGAAATATGTAGATATAAGAGCTACAATAATTTAAAATTTAAAAGGAAATTTATTTAGTTTTCTAAAATTATCTTTTGAAATGCAAGACCTTAAATAATTCATATTACCTTTCCAGTTGAAAAAATAAAAAGGAATTTTATCAGATACAAGAAACGTTTCTTTCTCAATTTCTTCTCAAGTATCTACAAATGAACATCTCCTTATATATAAATTGAAATGCAAAACATGATATGAATATGCAAACATGAAGAAAGAGTGAAAAAAGAAACCAATCAATTGTGTGCATCACTTCCAGTTCAAACTCAATGCCTGATCATGCTTCTTCGGCTTGTATAAATCCTGCTGCAAATTGTTTATCCATAAGGATTCATATGTGGCTAGCTTCCTTTTTTTAATGCTTTTAGTAATCATTTTAAATGCTACATCTGAAGAGCATACGTGTGATATTTCAAAATGTGCTGTGCAATTGCAGACGTGTATTCACCCTTTGATTGAAAACAGGCGTTTAAGCTACAATGTTCTCTCATTTGAGTAATTAACCGTCTGGTCGATCGGCCTACGCAAGTTGATCGAAAAATTGCGCATGTATTTTGGTAAATAATATTTGATGTCGACATTAACGGCTGTTTCTCTTTGACTTCTGGTAACAGCAATTGTGTAACCCTAAATAACACTCGTAGTTTAGCTGCATTAAATGTGCGTGTTAATGCCGCTTCAACTTTCTTTTGTGCTATTCGGGAAACTGCATTTCCCTTAAATGGGATGTTCAGGTTGACTGTTTTTTTCTGGTCCGTAATACGTCGTTTCTGTTTAATTTCCCCAATTAACTGTTCATAATCTTGTTTTAACATTTATATCTTGAATTTTGTTTACAAACTCAAACGAATCGGAAACCGAATAATTACCTAGTAGTTTGTCTATTGTCAAGTTCATGAAACGGAGAATTGACCATTAATAAAATTGGCCTCATAGAACAAACTATTTATGTATTTTTGGTAATCTGTACATTGTTGATGTAGACGATCCAACTGGCTTGAGTTTCTGTGCAGTGGCCTAATCATTTAAACCGGCGTCTCTCAAGATCTTAATTTAATTTATTACTTTGCGTTTCACTTTGTCTATGTCATCTGATTCATCGTCTAGATGTGTGAATTTTGTATTTTCATTCAACAGTTTTCCATCTTTTTATTTTTGCACATGGAAAGGGCAGTAAGAATTTTATTAAGGCTCGCATTTCAAAAGAATCTTTCAGAAAACTAGATGAGCTATTGACGTTAAAGTGTAGAGCGCAAAGACGTTATTGTGGAAAGAACATTATTGTCAGTGTCGTAAGCAGTTTATGAAAGTACAAATTATAGGCCAACCGAAGAAATCTTACAAAGTTGGCGTACTCAAAAATTTGGCAGTTAAAGGAATGTGAAGCAGTGTTATAGGCAAGAATCGGGTGTATATCTTGTGTATTAGATGAACTAAGTCTTTTTGCAAGAATGAGATTTCTGATGTTATATTCAGCTGTCATGACGAAAGACAAAAGAAGAATTTTGAAGAAATTAGAATATGATATAAAACCTGGAGTTTTGTGTGATTTAATACCGACAGATCTTGATAAAAGTATGCTTAACTTATCAAAAATACCAATCGATTATCTAACAATGGAGGCACTATCGATGGGCCGAAATTATGGCATACAACCTTCAAATAAATGCGATTTTGATTTTGAGACAACATCTAAATTGCTATTTGAACTAACAGCCGACTTAGAACCTACCCGTATTGATTATAAAAATTGGTTCAAAGCTACATTAGTTGATCAGGCTTCACATTTGAAATCGTCTAAATGCGCAGAACAGCATGCATTGACAAAACAACATTTAAATGCGCTTAAAAGTATCAGCAGAAATGCAGAAATCAAAATATTACGCGTTGGTAAAGGCAAGAGCTTCGTTATAATGGACAAATCTGACTACCACACAAAAGATGGAAAACGTGTTGAATGACAATACAACATTCACGCGTTTAGATGATAAATCAGATGAAATAGACAAAGTGGAGCACAAAGAAATAAATTAATTTAAGATCTTGACAGATGCTGGTTTAATTGATGAGGCCACTGTACAGAAGCTCAATCCAGTTGGATCATCTACACCTATAGTGTACTAATTACCAAAAACACACAAAAGAGGTTGTCCTATGAGGCCAATTTTATCAATGGTCATTTCTCAGTTTCATGCACTAGTGTTGCTAGGTTGTTTGTATTAACGTTCAGTAACAACGTGTGCTTGTTTAAATCTTCAACGTGTCCGTTTTTTCTACATTCCCCATTATGTTTATGAAAGCTTCAACAACGTACATCAGATATTTCGGGCAGTATTCTCAAATGAATTTGCCGTTCTGTGTGTACCCGTCAGAAGATGTAGATACCAGCTAGTTGTTTTCCACTGATACCCCATCGACTCGCGTGAAATGTGGAAAAATGAAGATGAATTGAACATCTTTAGTAAAAGAATTGTTCATATTTTTTTTAATTTAAAGTGCACAGCAATCGATGGCTTAGTCAACAGGACTGCTTCTGAATAGCTTTCTGATATTGAACGTAATAATTTTTATTCTTCAAATTTGTCAAATTTAAGTTATTTACAAAATTAATGGTATCGTGGACACATTTTTTGGCATTTCAACATGTACTGGATGTAGGATTGTTCTTAGTCCGCCTGACAATTCGGTCCAACTGCTTTGTGCATGTTCGGACCGCCGTACATTCTGGCCGTGCATTTGCTCACTGGTTTTACTCGTTTAATTCGATGTTTTCTGTTATCGGTTACACAATAGTTTGCATCATCGGTTCCATGCTGTATTGCTCCAAATATGTTTTTATTCGCAATCCATATTGAATCCTCGTTAGTGTCCGATATACTATAATCAAAGTTGCGCACTTGACGTAAACACCTGACCTATTAAGTATATACATTTGTCAGCATAAACAGAATTGGATAGTGTAGAAAAGGTAATACATCCAGAAGACCGGTTTCGTCCAGTACATGATGAGCTCCCAATAAGGACGAAACCGGTCTACTGGATGAATTGTCTTTTCTACACCATACAATTGTTAGTTTATATTGGCAAATGTATGTACTTAATGGGTCAGGTCTTTATATCAAGTTCGCAATCGTGATTATAATAATTGTTATCACCAACCGCGCAACCAATGTTTGCTTAATTATGCAAGTGTCCAATCTGTTCTTATACACTTGGCACAGTTTACAATATCGCTTAACATTATTAAGAACAATGCTCATTTGATTAATACAATCACTGATATCTATACAATCCATGTCTGAGAACTTTTATGGTTTTGTGTGTCTAATTTCGTTGTTGTGTATCAATTCCTTGAGTTCTCTTGTGTGCTCCCAGTTTATAGAATTGAATCGTAGGTCCACTTTATAAAGCAGGCAAAATTTATCTTCTTGTGAAATTTAAGATGTGAAATCGTCATATTTTCTCTCCAGTGCTGCTTCTGTTTTTATCTCTGTCGTCCGGTTCTTACCGTTTAACAATAGGTGCACAATACCTTATACACAATATACAGAATTTTGGTCTAAGCGGTAGAGATTCTTTCTTCTTTCTGATATATTCAAACTCGTGTAGTTTAAAATTTCCACGTTGGAGTTCTCTGGAAATTCGTTTGAGACTTACTCATTATCAAATAAATTTGTGTGTAGTTTCATATTTCCTCTTTCAACGCCATTCCTATCCAGGCAATTAGCAGCACTCTAGAACGCTACAAGCTCGTTTGTATGAAAAAATACTGATATGAGTCTCTAACGCTTCGATCTAGTTGCTTTTTTGATTGATCGTCTTAATGTTCTTTATAAATTGCATTTGTAGATGCTCAACGCAATATTTTGCGAAATAGTCGACGAATTTTGTCATTTTGGAACTAGATCTGGACATTTGGCAATATCTCCTCCTTTGGTGGGGAATGTTGCGAGCAAGTTATTCTCTTTTTCGAAAATCTATAAAATTTATAACCAATTGCCAAAGGAGCTTAGAGAAATGCCTCCATCTAAGATGTCTTTTAAATTTTTATGTACTGAACTAGAAAGTGTTTAATCCTGCTGATATTTTTAATTTTGATTATGATAATTCTTTCTCATGGTTGAATAAAAGACAAGGATAATTGTTATCGGAAACAGAATTTCGAATGACATAAAACTTAAAATGTATATAATATGGATTAGACCGATACTAGAACGTGCTTTCGCTACTTGGAATCCATTAAAAAAGGGTTTGTCCAATAAGATAGAAGCTGTACAAAGAAAAGTTGTGAAACAAATTAGTCCTATCTCCTGCACTATATACGCCTCTAGATTACAGTTTGTATCACTGCAAACTTTGTGGTTTCGGAGGATGTGCTATTGCATAAACGTTTTCCATTTGAACCAGTGGACTGGTGCCTATATGAATCCGATAAGAAAGAGTCATGAAGTTGGAACTAGATCTGGACATTTGACAATATCTCCTCCTTTGGTGGGGAATGTTGCGGGCAAGTTATTCTCTTTTTCGAAAATCTACAAAATTTATAACCAATTGCCAAAGGGGCTTAGAGAAATGCCTCCATCTAAGATGTCTTTTAAATTTTTATCTACTGAACTAGAAAAAGTCTACAATCCTGCTGATATTTTTTATTTTGATTATGATAATACTTTCTCATGGTTGAATAAAAGACAAGGATAATTGTTATCGGAAACAGAATTTCTTGAGATTTTTATTTCCAAGTTTTGTATTATTAAAATTGAAATGTTATGCATTATATCATCATGTTAGTCAACAATACATACAATCAATAGCTAGTCATGGTTCTCATTTTTTTGCATAATGTTACACCCGAATTATACCTTAACTTTTCCTATTTTTGATGATGAATCCATTACTCCTTACAGCTGAACTTTCTGATGTTGATATATTGTACAGTACAACTAGAGAGATATACTTATCTACATGAGACTAATTTCACATATTTATGTGATGTGATATCTTTTTTTATATGGTACATTTTTCCAAATAAAGATAATCTATTCCATTCTATTTTCGATGCTTCTCAAATAAAAACTATCTCTTCTACAGGCCTGGCTATATTTGCATTTAAATGAAATATAATGATTGGCCTGTCGACGCAGTAATTGCTTCCAACGGCAATTTAAATCAATTACAAATTTTAGTTTAACCATATGTATGCATTTGCATTTTTACTGGCTTCAAAGATAGGTATTGTGGCATTTATGCATTATATAGGTGTACACAGCACAATTAAAAAAAGGCCATTTCCATTTCATCAGACCTTTCCACGAATGTAATATCTGTTACTTATATAGTCAATTCTTCATAATTCAAGTCCTAACATGATTTGAAAATAAACCGGTGATTTATTTCTTCCTGGGCACATGCTTGTTTGTGTGTGTGTGTGTGAGAGAGAGAGTATGTGTGTGTGTATGTTCTAGGAGTTTATGCTTCACCATTCTTGTTTATTGGTGTACAGTGTATGCGTTTAGTCAAACTGAATCCAGCTTGCTTTCCAAAAGCACCAGATATTGCGAACGAGTTGAGTTCTCGCATTTTCAGACCGTGTCCTATAAATCTTCTAATAATAAAGTTACGCTGCAATGCATAATTTATTCGTAAATTAAAATTACTAGACAATATCAAAATCTGAAGTTAAATATACCCATTTTACACAGAGTAGTTAAAACGAACAACTTGCCGCCTTTGACACCAACAGTGTCAACGATCAATGCTCCAGAGCATAAACTGTCGAGTGAACAAAACCTAATTCATAATGAGAATCATAATCACATTAACAATGGTATTTTCATTATTTGTAAGTCTACAATTTTCAAAATATAGCTAATGCTTTCTTCGACGAGTCAATTAGGCTAATTGACGATAACGTATGAAAGCCTGACGATAAATAATGAAAAACTGACGATAATGATTGAAAAGCCGATGGTAATTAATCCTACGGGATTAATGAAATCTGTTCTGAACAATTGCAATATTGACAACTGGCTGCAGACAAAAACACTTTATTACGAATCGGGTAGTCAAAAATGTTTTTGAACCAAATTTAGGTAAAACAGGCGACAGTAAAGCCATGAAGCCGTGCCTTTTTTATTTTCAATACACGTCAATATACCTTTTAATGTAGCCGCACAATTAGCAATTTGTTTTCTCGTGAAATAAAAAAGCAGTCACAACAAATGATGTTTTTTAGTACACAAGAATGCGCCTACTAAACTTAAATGGAATGGATAAGCTCTCTGCAATCGAATAGTCCAACATTGATTATTTCATAGCGTTATGTTGCCTTGACTTGCCAATTCGCAAAGTAGCGCATTCAAGAGTATTTTCGACTAAACACAGTTGGCACAGGGGAGACTGTTTCAGTAGTAGTCCAATACAATTGGCATAAAAATCACACTCCAAATAATACTTAATTGCAGGTTCTCTTCAAACCCAAAGACAATGAAAACTTCTGAACAAAGGAAGCTGATGTGTGCAACATCCTTAATCCTAAACTAAATGAGGGCAGAAGTTTGTACTTTTTTGAATACAAACTGATGAATTGTTTATGTTTGTGTGTGTGTGTGTGTCTGCATCAGCGTTTGTAATTGCCGCTTCCTGTTTTTGTCTCGTATAAGGTATTCGTTTAATCTAACTGCTGCCTTAAACGTAGACAATATAAAATAGCGGATATTACGGTCAAGATGAGTTCTGGCGCAAATAGTTTGGTGCTTTTAGCAGGGTTATATATTCTTAATTGTAATAAAAGCATCTTGAAAACACGAGTAAATGCGCGACTCAAATTTCAAATGCATAAATTTAGCCTGACTATTATATATATATATATATATATATATATATATATATATATATATATATATATATAGTCATTATAAACAAAATATTGGAGAAGATTTCGTCTTCATTAGGCACTGACGAAGTATTTTGCAGTTATACTATGGCCAGAGTTCAAACCGGGGCACATTTGCATGAGCATCTAGTAGGTTTCTCACTGCGCTACCCAAACTGCATTATACATGCTTATCGTGCGTACCGGCTAGATTTTAATTGGTGTCGACATTACGCATAAAATCAATAATACTTTTGGTTAAGCGTTATTTTTTAAATATCCATGAGGGACCAAATTTTGCATTCTTTTTGACTTTTGTCCAACTGTATTACATTTGTTTGATAACGCTGCGTTAAATGAGGCTAGTTTTCTGCATTCGCAAATAGAGTAAGCAAAATTTATTTCTTTAACATCAAAAGTAGCTAAAATGGTTTAATTAGCAAATTCTATCATATTCACGAATAAGATTTTCTAGACTACTAGAGGTGAGAGCCACATATATTGTGGTTTAATTAACGTTGGTCAGATTAGCGTCTTGCTCGAACGATGAAAATTGAAGGTAGAAAAGCATCGATAAAAGTGAATTACGGTAGGTTTGTTAAATTTTGTAATTAGTTAGATACATTCGAGACGGTTTTTATCTGAAGCCTGCAAACATAGTTTAAAGAATTGCTCATTTCTATGGATAGTAAAGATTTTAAAACATTGACTTTTAATCGTTAAATTTAATGCGTAAATTTTCTGTATTTTGGTAAGCTTGCTTCATGTTTAGGTGAAAAATCCACTCGGTTGATGGCAATGATTATAAGGCAGTTCAGAAAAAGACATCCTAAGGCTTCCCACATCCGCTGTTGAATTACAATGCTTATGATATACGAATGGTACAATACAATGGGATTGATGTTTACTTCAACCTCGCAAATTTGATTTAAAGAATTGTTACCACCACCTGCTCAATCAATGGTTGTTCAATTGTATTACCTATATATATGTTGCGAAAGGTTCAAACATATAATAGTCGTGACTGCATAGAAGTTGTGCAGCCGATATTTCCAGTCAAGTACTATGTGTAAGTATGTATTAGGTTTTGCGAACCTAGTAACAAATTAGTTCAGTTGTGACTAGAAGGATAAACCAAAGGCAGTATGAACGGAAGTATAATCTCATGCACATTCGTTTCGTGCTTACTGGCGACTCATCAGTAGGAGCCGGTATTACGCCCTTTAACCACTATATATTTGGTAGAAGAATGTGGAATATTATTATTATTCAGTTACTAACACAATAGCCATAGTGTTAGTATCCTTTACAGACTCGGTATATATATTAAATAGTGTGAGTTAGCATTGAAGTCGCATTGTCGTTGACTTTAGATGATGTTAGCTTCACTATTACAGGTTTACACATTCGTCTAGGAGATTGTACCGTCCTATTATTCCACATTCTTCTACCAAATATATAGTGGTTAAAGGGCGTAATACCGGCTCCTACTGATGAGTCGCCAGTAAGCACGAAACGAATGTGCATGAGATTATACTTTCCGTTCATGCTGCCTTTGGTTTATCCTTCTAGTCACAACTGAACTAATTTGTTACTAGGTTCGCAAAACCTAATACATACTTGCATATATATTAGTTCTTCGCAACAAACCGTATTTAACTGTAAGTACTATGTGTGCAAGACCACCAGAGATGAGAGGCACATGTCAAATTTTAATTTATATATATATATATATATATATATATATATATATATGCATTGCGGTTTGAATGTCGCTAGTCAGATTGCCGTCGTACTCTGATGATGATAATGTAAGTTCGAAACGCATCAGTACGTGTGATTGACGATAGTTTGATACAATGAGGTTGGTGTTTACTTCGAGCTCGCAAATTTGATTTAATGAATGGTTTTTTGGAACTTTAGGTCTAAAGGGATTTCAACTGGATGAATTGCCTTTTCTACGTTATACAATTTTTAGTTTATACTGGCATATGTATGTTCATGGTGGTACTTGCTTTTATATCAATATCGCAATCTTGATTTAAATAAATTTATGCATACATCTTAGTTGATTTGGAAGATTTCTTCGTCCATTATGTTTCATTTCCTTTAACCGAAAATATCCCTAATCGTGTCACAAATACCGAAAATTAATTAATGCCACAAGAACATTAAAATTTTGTAAATAACTCTTCCATTCAAAATAATCCATTTATTTTTTTTTTAAACAATTAATTTTATTCCATTTTTATTTCATTTGAAAGGAAAATAGAACTGAATGTACTCCATTCAGAATTATTCATTTATTGTTTAAAAATCAATTAATTTTATTCAATTTTTATTTCAATTGAAAGGAAAATAGAACTGAATGCACTCCTGTATACAAGTTAAAATAGGTATATATAGACATATGCAGATATATACACATACACCAATATGTGAATAACTACATGAGTGTCAAAGTTTGGCATTTTACCAAGAATAACCAGTTTCCAGTGAAAGCCTAGCCAAATCAGACCTCTATACTCACAGACCGGTTAAAGGTATCCTCTCCTCGCCTTAACTTAGCTAATGATCTCCCCGCCTCCCCTCCCATATACCTGGCATTACAGCATTTGTTCGGTGTCTATTAAACTCCCAACGCGTTCATCGATTACACTGTTTTTAAATCTCGTTCAGTAGCTCATTGTCTATGGTGAGTTTATTATAATAATTATTATTATATATTGTTATTATTATTATATTATATTCAGCGCCTATAGTTTTTATTTATAAAGCACGTTTTAACGATATGTGGTTTCCATCTAGCACTTTAGGCTCTTAAATTACAAAACTTTAAAATAGTATCTGATGGATCAGCTAGCTTAGACATTATATCGATATTTCCATATACACTTGTTCCAGCTGCATTTTGATACTATAAACGGTTTTAAATTGAATATCTTGAAATATGATGCTTATATGTGTTGCGTAAATAAAAACGCCAGGAGTTAAGTATAAGGTCAGAACGGTATTGAGAAACTATTCAAATAAAATTAAAGAGTAATATTATGAACTTGTCAGAAATTCAGAAATCAATAGGCACAATATTCAATTAGGCATTGTCTACCAGCAACAAAAGAAATGGACTGGCTTAAAATTCGAAGAAAGAGATTAAAATGGTGATAAAAATAGGTTGCAAAATCGACTTCATACTTTCATATATTATAATTTACTCTTAACACGCGGCTTAGGTTAATTCTTCTCAATTGTTTGCATTCCTTTATGTTAGTATGAATTCGGTCAGTATTATTGCACTTTATGAGTATTCAGTTAATAATAAACAGAAATTTGGCTAAGCATTATTTACTTAGGCATTAGGCATTTTGCGATTACATTGACTATATCTTTATTGGGTTCTTTGTTACACACTCTCACTCAATATACTTCCGTTGTTGCAACGCTTTTATACGTCTGACTACTGTCAACATCAGAATTTCATTCACTGATAGCAAGCTCAACTTACTTTTTTTATTAATAATGCTTCGTAAACCAACAGCGTAAATCAGTTCTCAGTAAAATAGTCTTAATCGACTCATCTAACGAGTAATATAATTGTGTAAGATTAGTGATGAATTAGATGTCTGCTGTGAGTTCAGATTTACATTAATAGGCCCATTAGCATGACACATCAACCCAACAATAAAGAGAAGCTTTGATATGTCTGTATATTATCTTGTATTGTTTTACATGTGTAGATGCGATGATTTGCATTAATTTAAACGTATAAAGATTTTGTGTACACCTGTGGGTGTATAGAATAGATCAGGATACAGGTAAATACCGTGTAGCGATGAGCTAATATATATACAATCATTTAGTAGGTTTTGCGCATCTAGTAACATGTTAGTTTATATATAACCTGATGGATAAACCGAATTCAGCAGGAACGCTAAGTATAACCTCATTTCCACATTAGATTCGTACTTACTGGCGATGCATCAGTAGGAGCCGGTATTACCCCCTCTACCAACTATATATTTTGGTGAGGAACATGGGAAAATAGGACCGGTACAATCTCCTATAGGAATGCGTAAACCTGCAGTAGTATAGCTAACTTCATATAAAGTCTTCGACAATACGACTTCAAAGCGAACTCATTATAAATAATATATATGCCGTGCCTACAAATGATACCGACATTACAGTTGTGGAATCAGTACATGATATCAACACTATGGTTTCCCAAAAAGTACATTGTACCAACATCATTGAAAATACCAACACTATTTTTGCTGAGTCAGTACGTGGTAAAAACACATCTGATTTTAAGGTATGCTATATTTCACCAAAATTGATAATTACAACTACTTCTTAACACCTGTTACTTCAGGAAGTCCGTACACTTGACCAATATCAGTTATCACTTTTTGAGGTAATCATGTCATCATTCAATTAAATATATATAAACTAGATACATCTTGTTTCGCATAGGTAATATAAAAGCATTTCTGCATTAGGTATATCTCATCTAATAATCCATTAATTAAAATAGGAACAGAAGGATAACCTAAAGTCCGCATGAACACAATGTATATTCTCATGTACACATTCAGTTCCCGCTGACTGGCGAATTTTGTAGGAAACAGGATATTTTGAAAAATAATGGCGTGTTTGTGGCTGATGTATTCATCTTAAATGCATGCATTGAAGATTTTGAATTAGGTTCTTGATCCCTAGATAACCTTGATTACACTTTTAAGGAAAACTTACCGAGTTTTGAATATATTAAAATGATTTTGATAACTAATAATCGAATTTTTTTCAATTTTTCAGGAAAACAGCGGGCAGTTAATTGTTTTTGCACATGGATTTTATTTTTAAAACCCCAAGATTAAGCGGGTGGTGATAAAATATATATTTAAATCAAATACGTGGATTGTAATATGCAGGAATCCCAGTCGTACAACTTAGCAAAACTACCGATAATCACACGTACCAATGTGTTTCGGACTTATGTGATCACCATTAATGCAAGATCAAATTCCAGTGCATATATAGGAAAAGCAAAATTAGATATGCGGCTCTCACCTCCAATAGTGTTTCACTCATGTTACTTGACTGGAAATTTCATCTGCCAAATTTACAAGCTGTGACGAACAATAACTTTTTTTTAAATTTGCGCTGCATATATATATATATATATATATATATATATATAAAATAAAATAACTCGTTTTGATAGGTGAGCTGAACACTTCCAATATCAATTCCTAAAAACATGAATTCAGCAATAGTGTGGAATGTTAGTTCCGAAGAACCATCTGAGTTAGAAGTACGCGATGCAATCCTATCTCTTAAACGCCGCAAAGCCACAGGCCCCGATGATTTACTTCCAGGATTGTTTAAGGATGGTGACGATATAATTTCAGGAACGTTTACCAAACCTTTTATTCTATATGGAATGACGAAATCGTAACACTTTATTGGAATGAGTCGACCACCATTCCCATCTTCAAAAAAGGAAATCGTGATTCGTGCGATAACAATTGTGGTATAAGCTTGGCTCTGGTCGTATCTAGGTTATTTGCTTCTATTATCCTTCGTCGTCTTAGAGCTTCACGTGAATCACATACAAGTGAAGAACAGTCAGGATTCCGCTCAGTACGAGGTTGTATAGATAATATTTTTACGTTAAGGCAAGTTCTTGAACTGAGACATTTATATTATCGTCTCACAATAGCCGTCTTTCTAGACTTCAAGGGTGCATTTGATTCGGTAGATCGTAATATTTTATTCCATATTTTGTCGAATAGCGGTGTGTCCAAAACATTTTTTAATATTATACGAGCTCTCTACACAAATACTTCTGGTCGCGTTAAGGTCTACAACGAATTAACGCATAACTTTACAACCAGCAGTGTTGTTCCTCAGGATTGTCCACTTTCCCTCTTATTGTTTAATTTTGTAATCGATGCTATTATAAAAAACACTCTCCCAAACATTCAGGATGCTGGAGTTGAAGTTCTCCAAAGCGATAAAGTAGTCGATCTTGACTATGCGGACGATATCGTACTATTATTCAACAATCGGGAAGCTGCCCATGCCAACTTGAATAGATTACCAGACGTTGTTCCGTCTTTCGGTATGAAATTCGCACCCTCTAAATGTAAGATACTGTTACAGGATCACCCACCACTCACTCCAACGTTGCGACTGCAGAATGAAGATCTTGACATAGTCGACAGGTTTACATATCTTGGGAGCTCTATCAATAACGTAGGCAATATGTCCGACGAGGTGAGAATACGGATCGCGAAAGCTAGAGTAGCTTTCTCGAACCTTCGTCATTTATGTAGAAACGCGAATATTTCACTTTGCCTTAAAGGTCGTGTTTACAATGCATCTGTACGCGCAGTCTTACTATACGCTAGTGAAACTTGGCCTCTTAGAGTTGATGATTTGAGACGCTTACAGGCATTCGATCATCGTTGTTTGAGAAGTATAGCACATGTTGGTTACCAACAACGAATAACTAACGTTGACATCCGTAGACGTAGTTTTGGATCTGACAATAAGTGCTCGTCGTTAGAAAAACAAATAAGGCTCCATAAACTTCGTTGGCTCGGTCACGTTTTGCGTATGCCCTCATTTCGATTGCCCAGTAGAGCTCTGTTCTCTCATCCAGCACCAAATTGGCGTAAGAAACAAGGTGGGCAGATTTTGACATGGCAGAAACAATTGAAGTCACTTACATCCAAATTGGGTAGTATAGGACCCACTCGTCTGCCAGGATGGGGTCCTCGTGCGCATCATAGTTCTTGGTTAGAAACCCTTAGCGATATGGCATCGAATCGAGCTCAGTGGCAATCTTGTTGCAGATGTCTAGTAGAATCATCTTCGTAACTTTCTTTTCTTAGTAGGGCAAAGTTAGCTGTGAGGTTTGGTCTGTTTATGACTTGATACACTGAAAGTCAAAAGGAAGCTGTACTGCTGTTTTTGCCTTGCCTGAATGCTAATTTGGCCACAATGGTTTTGTGGAGAGATTTAGTTGCCTCATTTCTGTGAGTTATCTTTATAAATTTACTCATAATAGCAAGGTATTCCTTCTCTCTCTGCCTCTCTCTCGTAAATCTCACTAATAATTTGTTTAAAATATTATTTCTGCTTTCATTTATATACATTTTTCACTCAACATAGTTATATGGCAGTGAAACACTAGTCACTTTTGACTTTTGTATGGCTGAACATGATGATGATGATAACTATGTTGCTCAACTTTTTTCCGTGTAAAGAGAAAAACTCAATTTATTTCAGACATGCTAACAATCAACAGAAAACGTATACAGAAATGTCAAAATAGTAAAAAAAGAAGCTACTTTAAAAGTTTGCGATAAACAAGTTAAAATTATCAATGAAAATGCAACATCTGTTGTTAATATTTTCATCTTTTGTTGCAAAGACCCAATATATTTGCTATGCTTTATTTTGTATAGCAAATATAGAAACAAATTAGTTTTAATAGGACCAGAAGAATGTCCCAATGCCAGCATGAATGAGACGTATAGCTTCATGTACACATGGGTTTCGTGCTGCCTCGCGATTCATCATTAGGAGCCGGTATTTCGCCCTATACTCACAGAATTGTTGGTCGAGAAATATGTGCCAGTTTGGCGGTATTCCAGCAGTAATGAATTTAGCTTCATATTGTCGTTGATAATGCGATTTTAAAGCCAACTCACTATATAATTTTTATATACCGAACCTGTAAGTAGTACTGAAACTATGGCTGTTGAGTCAGTATCTGATACCAACATTATGGTTTCCGAATTGGTACATGGTACCAACACGATGGATTTCAAGATATGCAAATTTTCACCAAAATTAAGAACTTCAACTACTTCTGAACACCTGTTACACCAGCAATTCCCTACACTGTGGCCTTGATCGATGTCACTTTTCACTTGATACGGTAATCATGACATCTTCCAATTAAATATATAAGAGGGTCAGGTGTTTATATCAAGACCGCAACCTTGATTATAATAATTGTTATCACCACCCGCGCAACCAATGTTCGTTTAATTATATAAATATAAGATAGTTAGATACTGTTTGTGTCGGATGACTAATTTATATGCGATTTGTGTTTGGTATTTCGCACCTGCTAACGAATTATTTCAAATAGGACCAGAAGAATAAACCAAAGACGTCATGAACAGAACGTTTCGTGCTTACCGGCGACTCATCAGTAGGAGCCGGTATTACGCCCTACACCCACTATAGTTTCGGTCGTGAAATGTGGGTAAATTGGATGGCACAATCTCCTATACGAATGTGTACAACAAGCAGTAATGGATCTAACTTCATATAAAGTCTTCGACAGTGCGACTTCAAAGCCAACTAACTGTATAACATATTCCGAGAGTGTAAAGTGTACCAACAAGAAGACTTTCTAGATATCGAACATTTACCGGGTACCGACACAATTGTATCGAGTTCCAATACAATAGTTTTCAAAATAGGTTATATTTCACCAAAATTTAGAAACACAACAAATTCTTAACACTTGTTTCTCCAGAAAATCTAAACACTCTTTAATCGAACAACATCATGCGGAGTATTATTTTTAAACAGCATTGTGTATTAGGTATTGCGTAACAGTTGTAAAGAATGAGTTTTAATCCTCAATATTGGTGTCTCTAAAACCATTGAATTGAAACTCTGTTCAAGCTTGGTACTTTAAAAAATTGCGTTGATAAACTGCACAGTCTTGAGATCTGGTGAACTATTTTTCTACAACCCTTTACAGTCTCTTTATAAATAAAATAAAGTAAGTTGTCTTTGAAGTGGCATTAACGATGACTTTATATGAAATTAACTGCATTACTACTTTAATAAACATTCGTATAAGAGTTTTACTGTTGAATGGTCCAATTTTCGTCACCAAATATACATTTGGTATGAGACGTAGCAACGGCTCCTATTGTTGAATTGCCAGAAAACGCGAAATGCATGTATAAATGAGATTTTACCCTTAATTCATGCTGGCTTTTTTACATACTTTTGATCATATTTTAAATGAACTGTCACCTGATTCGCGAAAATCTAATACATAGTCTACAGTCATTTTCACTGATAATTAACCTATTGAATGCTCTACCATATTAATTAACTGCAATAGTAATGTGTCTAATCTGTATATATATATATATATATATATATATATATATATATATATATATATATATATATATATATATATATACCACTAGTTAACTAAAGTATTTTACTCAAGTTGTCTCGACGTCCTCCTGTTTAACTTAAAATATGTTCTTGCTCAAAACATACTTATGCGTCTTTATCTGCTTTACACAGAATAGGAAAGAGTAAAAATTATAGCATGATACAACATAATTTCTCAACTGAAATAAAATTTCTTAATATAATAATTGATAATAAAACTGTTCTTAACATAATTATTATTATGCTTTGATCAAACAATCCATAGTTCCATGAAGGCTTAAACGCGAATAAAAAGATCCCGTAGCACGATAAGTTAGCTAGTCAACCTGGGAAGGATGTCAAAGGCGTTAGTGTAAGTGTTACTAAACAGCCATCCTATTTTGTGCAAAGCAACATGTTCGGAGTTTTTATGCAGTTAATCCAACTTTATCTTTTCGTTGTTGGGCGCAACAAGGTGTTTGCATCCACTGTCCACCTGATTACTCCGGATATTTCGCATTCCGCTTTCGGAAGTCTTTTTCAACAGAAATCACATCCCACAAACAACTTTACAATCGAAAGACTTCCGAAGGCGGAAGTCGAAATATCCGGATTAATCAGGTGGACAGTCGGTGCAAACACCTTGATGCGCCCAACAAGGAATAGGTAACTAATCCATTTCCTGTCGTGCATCGTGTTTTCTTTTAAAGTTAATCCAAATTGTTAAATTCAAAGTGACGCCAATAGAGCAAGCGTGCAGAGGATCAAGGCAAGTTTTGCCTCCACAATGTGAATTTGAGAACTGGTGATTTGAACCAAGAAGCTCTTGGTTGATGTCGCTCTTAAGCCTGGAGTTGCAGAGTATCGCAGAGAAAATTCTGAATCCAAAACATTCGTCTAAAACAGACATCATGTGCACTTTTGCAAAATCACATTCCTTTTAAATGGTTGTGTGGGTGGGGATAACAATTTATTAGATCATGCTTGCGTGCGAGAAATGAACACAATTCGCATTGCAGCTTACCACTTGCACAAAACAGTAAAACTACCGTCAGTCACACGTACTGATGCATGTCAATCTTCTAGGGTCATCATCAGAGTATGACGGTAAACTGACTAACGATGATCAACTCACATGATAGACATATCAAGTTTGAAAATCATATATTCGGCTTTCACCCTGCCTTATCGCGGGCTAACCAAATCCGTTTTGCGATTCTCATGCCTATTAGTCGCGCATACTTCGTTTTATTTGATCGGAAATGCGGGCTGCATAATTTCTATGCAGTCACTAGCTTACTACATTTGCAGCTTTTCTCCTCATCTATAGAAGTTATACAACTAAACAATCATTGAAAGCGCGGGTGGTTATAATCGTTACACTTTTTGCCAACGTGCTCTGGTGATGATAATTATGGAGGACTGAAACAAGTCAGTACGTGCGATCAGCAGTAGTTTCGCTATTCTGGGCAATTGGTTAGATGCAATGGAGATTAACAATTATTCCTAGCTCGTTAACAATATTTTAAGAATAAATTACTTTGTATATTTTTAATAGTTACATTAAGGTGAGGCATCCAAATCTAATGATAATAATGTATTGTCTATAATTATTCACTCTTCAAGTCAAGTTTGCGAGCTTGAAGTAAACACCAATCACGTGGTATTTAACCAGTTGCCGAGCAACATGGCAAAACTATCTCCAGTCACACGCACTGACGCGTTTCGACCTTCCATGATCATCATCAGAGTACGACGGCAAATTGACTAACGAAGAACAAGCCGTGTTGCATAAATATGGAAAGCAAAATTAGACATGCGGCACTCGCGTCTAGTAGTCTTGCATACATTGAACTTGACTGGAAATGTAGGCCGCGCAATGTTTATGCAGTCACAAGCATTAAATTGTTGAAGTTTTCGCCACACAATTCGACTACAAGAGTTGAGAGCTACATATCTAACTTTGCTTTCCATATAAATGCAGTCTAATTTGATCCTCGCAAATCAGTTTGCCTTCGAAGGAGGTCAGTACGTATGACTGACGGTAGTTTTGCTACGTTGTTCGTTTCAGAAATACTTATTTACTCATCGATTTTTGTCAACATTTATCATAGATATTAATAATGAAGCATCTTCATGTCACCATAAATAATTCTACATTTTATTCGTTACTCTGCTCCTAATTATTGGTCCAATGGCAACCATCTGTTAGAATGAAGTTTGAGATGCCTGAACATCAGCAACAATATTTGTTTTAGAAACCGTTAGTGGACATAGTTTTAAGCTGCAAATATACCAAGACAGTGAGTCAGTTTAACACACTGTCGTTAGAATAAAATATTTTTAAATAGACCCACTGAACGCAATATATACATAGATTCATATAAATTTATATATATATATATATGAATACGTACATATTAAAAACATACATACACAAATAAATTCATACATGCATACATACAAACATACATACATACATACATACATGCATACATACATACATAAATGCATACATACATGCATACATACCTACATACATACATACATACATGCATACATACATACATACATACATACATACATACATACATACATACATACATACATACATACATACATACATACATACATACATACATACATACATACATACATACATACATACATACATACATACATACATACAAACATACATACCTGCATACATACATACATACATACATACATACATACATACATACATACATACATACATACATACATACATACATACATACATACATACATACATACATACATACATACATACATACATACATACATACATACATACATACATACATACATACATACATACATACATACATACATACATACATACATACATACATACATACATACATACATACATACATACATACATACATACATACATACATACATACATACATACATACATACATACATACATACATACATACATACATACATACATACATACATACATACATACATACATACATACATACATACATACATGCATACATACATACATACATACATACATACATACATACATACATACATACATACATACATACATGCATACATACATACATACATACATACATACATACATACATACATACATACATACATACATACATACATACATACATACATACATACATACATACATACATACATACACACATACATACATACATACATACATACATACATACATACATACATACATACATACATACATACATACATACATACATACATACATACATACATACATACATACATACATACATACATACATACATACATACATACATACATACATACATACATACATGCATACATACATAGATACATACATACATACATACATACATACATACATACATACATACATACATACATACATACATACATACATACATACATACATACATACATACATACATACATACATACATACATACATACATACATACATACATACATACATACATACATACATACATACATACATACATACATACATACATACATACATACATACATACATACATACATACATACATACATACATACATACATACATACATACATACATACATACATACATACATACATACATACATACATACATACATACATACATACATACATACATACATACATACATACATACATACATACATACATACATACATGCATACATACGTACATACGTACATACATACATACATACATACACACATACATACATTAATGCATACATACATACATACATACATACATACATACATACATACATACATACATACATACATACATACATGCATACATGCATGCATACATACATGCATACATACATACACACATACATACATACATACCCACATACATATACATACATCCATACATAAATACATACATACATACATACACACACATACATACATACATACATACATACATACATACATACATACCTGCATACATACATACATAAATACATACATACATACATTCATACATACATAAATACATGCATAAAAACAGACATAGATACATACATACATGTAATTATACAAGCATACATACATACATACATACATAAATACATGCATACATACGTACATACATACATTCATACATACATACATACATACATGCATACATGCATTCATACATACATACATGCATACATAAATACATACATACATGCATACATACATACATACATAAATACATACATACATACATTCATACATACATACATACATACATACATACATACATACATAAATGCGTACATACATACATACATACATACATACATGCATACGTACGAATGTACGTAAATACATAAATGCATACACACATACATACATTAATGCATGTATAAAAAATGCATACTGAAAACGTGTTTAAATACACATACAATTTTCATGAAACGTTTAGAGCGCTTAGTTTGAATCTGCATTAAGACCTAGAGACAAAAGGAACTAGTTTAACACCTTGACTTTAAACAAAATATTTTAAAAACTTCCCTCTGTACGCTGGATTTAACACGTGAACAGTGATGAGAAGGATCCGCTTAACAATACTTCATACAAGAACGTATTCAGTCAGATTGAGAAATCGCGTTAATTTGGAAAACAATTTGTCTAAATTTGCAATAAGGCGTATCGAGACTACATCAGAGGTTGAAGAAATGAGACGTGCTATTTAACCATATGGGACCCGTTTCATCGTTTCTGAATACGACTATAATCAGCAGAAAATAATATGCAGATGAGCATAGATTGGGTAAAATTTTTAATGATTAATAACTGCTACAGCCATACCAGCATCAATTTATGTTACAAATTACTCAGCTGTTTCGTCCGTAGGACAAGAATGAAGAGAAACTGTCCCAGGACAGTTCCCTTTGTGACCTCACAGCTAACAGACGCTAGGCAAGATTCGTATTTACCAACCTTATTTAAGTTTGATATAGGTTACAACAAAAACTGCTCAACCGTGATATTCTACTAAGGACAGCGATTTAAAACCAGTTAAATCATTAGAAATAAAAATAAAAAGCAAATAATAATAGTATATCTCTGTTTATATAACTAAAGTAAATAAATTGATTAACTTCTTTAATTTATACAATAAATAGTCGAAAATCAAAAAAGAACAGAATTTACTCAATGTTCTATAAACGTAGAACAAAGAAATTTAGGAAATAACATGTATGCTGATTATTATATGTATTATAATTCAGGTCTGCACAAAAACCTTAAAAAGAGATTTTTTCCCAGATCCAATCTTTACTGAAATTAATTATTTAATGCATTGTCAATTTATAAAAGTAAATGAGATTACGTTAGTTTATACGTATAAGTTGTACAAAAAAACAAAAGAAAACGCAAAGATGCACACACATTCACTTTATTCATCAACCCGTATTCTGTTCATGTACAAATTTGTTCGTCAATTTAACTGTCGAGTGACAAAGTTCAAACAGTTAGCTTCCGCAATACGTAGCTCCTTACTATTTATTTACTTGCAAATCCCCATGGATTAGAGTGTGGTTTTTGTAAACAAAATGTTGAACTATTACAAATCATTGTTCCAGTTTGCCAGCTGTCTAAAACACTCTTAGATAAACTTTTGAGTAGTCATTTCATGTGTATAAACAAATAATATTTTACATTTCGATTGAGAAAGTTGAAATTTTTAAAGTATAATTATCAGACGTGTTGCTGAATAAGAAAACATCTGTTTTGTGTAGGCAGTCCTAGTAGTCATTGACTTACACTTCCTCGAAAGGTGCATCCCCTTAAATGAGAAATTAACGCATATTTTCTTTTGGTTAAGTGCAGTTGTACTGCTGTTTTGATGTTATTCATACAAAATTTGTGCTTTAATCAGTCTTTTGCGAAACCTACTTCCTTGCTTTGCGTACCATTTGTCCGAAGTATTGAAAGTACTCTAAACAGATTTTCGATTTTCTCTAAAATAAATTTTGTGCCGAATTATAATCTTATTTTTGAATTTCCTTTCTCTGTAGTATAAGATAGTGCGTTAGACTGCGGATTTTTGCACTTGCAAACAAACTGAATATGATGGCCGATGATACAAAAACCTTTAGGAATTTCACTCATTTCTAATCTTTATTATTCATTTTAAGTGGCATCAAAATTCCCTTGTTTTTTTTGGTGGTCTATTTGAATAAGCGGTTTAATTTTTTGTGGTGCACACCTTATTGCACTTTCCATCTATCGTCCATTAACTCGAATGAAATACTGACCATTGAACTAAAGCTGAACATCCTTATTTAATTTGCATTGAGGAAAGTTTTTTGTGCCAAGTAGGTAAAGTGAATGAAGAACGCTTGTTATCTATTTATTTGTTGACGAAATAAATAATTTTGTTTCTTTAAATCAAGTTTGCGAGCTTGAAGTAAACACTAATCCCATTGTATTAAACCAGTCGTCGAAAAAAAGAAAAACTACCGCCAGTAGCACGCACTGACACGCTTCTAACTTCAATGACCATCATCAGAGTACGACGGCAAAATGACTTTCGAGAATCACATCGCAATGCATAAGTATGTAAAGCAAAATTAGATGTGTTGCTTTCACCTGAAGTAGTCACGTGAAAATTTTACCAGTCGTCGAACAACATATCAAATATTTCAACTTTTATTCTCATTAAGATCCATTATATATTTAAAGAGCTTGAAGTTTATTCCAACATGCTTTTCATGTATTTTTAAGTTTGAATCTTCTCCGTGAATGTTAGTCGAAATTAGTTTTGCCAAAATGGAACATAGTTATTTCTCGAGGCGTGAGGCGGTATTCTAGCTGCAGTGCCTTTATTGAAACTTAATTTTAAACTGCGCAAATGCCATTTTTAGCAATTAATTTGTTGCCGCTTTTGCAAACCCTATGGAGAAACAAGGGAACCAAATAAATAAAATAATGATCTTTGGAAGGCGAAATTAGCCAAGTTGGCACAAGTTTTGAGTTTATCGATCAATTTGGCTTATTCAATTCTTAATTTTTATGCACGGTGTTTGGCAAAGTAGAACAGACGTGACAGGCACATTTGATAAACGAGAAATGGAAAATTCGTTAGTTATAAAAGTCAAAGACACCATTGCTGCTGCAATGGAAGATGCAACTCTGTGGTTCCGCTTTCCGTTCGATTCCATCTTGCTCTATTTTGAC
Source organism: Eudiplozoon nipponicum (assembly GCA_029291075.1). Taxonomy (NCBI): domain Eukaryota; kingdom Metazoa; phylum Platyhelminthes; class Monogenea; order Mazocraeidea; family Diplozoidae; genus Eudiplozoon; species Eudiplozoon nipponicum. The sequence goes on along the minus strand of JAQBSW010002034.1, from coordinate 69,732 downwards.
GGAGCGTTTCGACGTGTCAAAATGGTTCTATCTGTTTTAAATGAGGTAAATTTCGGGGCTGAATTACTTGCTCAGTTTTTGTCTGATGCAGGCACATTTCAATACTTTTACAGTTAAGAAAGTGAATATATTAAGAAACAATGCGTTTTTTGTTTTATTGGAGCGTGAAAGTAATTTGATTGTGCTCAGAACAACACGATTGATTTTGCTTTAATAGTGTTCAGTGTTTGTGTACTGGATAAATGCCTGTTTTGGAATCGATATAAAGAATAAATTATCATGCGAACTGGAACGCTTATAACGTATCTACGATTTTCTTTCCTGCTTAGTTTATTAGCACTCATAGTTCCGCAATGTTCCGATTGATCCTCATGTCCAAGTACGCGCCGTGTTCGGCATCGTGTTGGCTGGGTGGTGATTCGTCCCGACACTCCGAAGGTTTGAACATCTTTCTTATTAACCAATGGAAATGAAGATCAATCTAATCTTGGTTGTTTCACGTTTCGGTACTTTATTTCAAGTATCTTCTTCATAAATCTAATAACGAGATTTAGGCAGGTGCGGTGGAACGCTTTTGATAATATTACTCGGCGGAATCAGTTACTGTCAAGAAAACTGAATTTTATATATATATATATATATATATATATATATATATATATATATATATATCCTATATATATATGGACCGTCTTAAAAGAATTCCGCAGAACGCAGAGACTAAAATGTCTGTAAAAATTAATTATGCAGAAGAACCCAGTTGAAGGAATATAGCCGATTTTTGTCGAACATCATCATGAAGCACTCTCAGTTTGGAAGGCATTCAATATTTGAGACCACATAGTGTATTTATGATAAGGCAGCTGGTCACTGATTGATTGGATTACCTTTGGAACCAGATGAAGTAACCATGCACTTTTTAGTACAAATATTTACCGCAAGATTAATAACTGAAATTTTCCATTAAATAAAAATAAATAGAAAACAAGATTCTCTGGAGGACAGGAAATACTGTGACCCACGTCTACCGACATGTTCTCTTTTTAGTATTTAAAGTTACAGCAATGGCTAACTTTGCGTTAGCCTAGTGTTAAATTTCGTGACCACTGAGCCTTTACTCACATGCCCGAGCTTAAGAGCATAAAAAACGTAGTGGCATGACAGGAACTACATCAAGGCACACTCAAGAAACGCGATTAATACCCCGTCCACATTAGTGTACATGACTTAAATTAAGAATAGTCGTTATTTTCGTCAATAATGTCATTTTTCTAGTAGTCATTTTCATTTTTTTTAATTCTTCACTTTTTGCTTTTAAGTTATTAACTACATTTGACAGACAGGAGGTTTATTCGTGATGTGATAGAATTTTTTTTACTTTTGTCTCATCTGTTGTTTTGCAGGATTATTTTGTAATGGTGGTATAATCGATAGTTAATATCTGATTACATAATTATTCTTGAAGCCTTTTATTGTTTTTATTTGTGTAGTCCTTTACATTGGTATTATATATATATATATATATATATATATATATATATATATATCTATATATATATATATATATATATATATATATATATATATATATATATATATATATGCATACATGTATTCTATTGATATTACAATAGACATTAAACGCATGGATATATTTATATTTCATAATGCTACTGTAAGTAGTATATTGAAAGTTATAAAAACGACACTTTTAAAATTCTCTGCAGTAATTGATTTAATTAACTAATACCATTTAGCACTTTAACCTGCAATGTCTGAAAAATGAGGTCATTTACACACTGCGCTCAATATGACTTATTGTCATATTCATCCAAAACCGACATAGCTTGCTCCGTTTATTCGTTTTCCCCGTTTCTCCAAATATTTTCTATCATGTTAATGTTTGTGTAATACAAATTTTTATTATCTACATTTTTATTTCTTTTATTATCTTTGATGGTTTAATCGTATTACCAATATATATGTCGCGAAAGCTGAAAAGATTTAATTTTTCTGATAGAATCTAAATTGTGCAGTCGGCGTTTTCAGGCGAGTGTAATGTATGTGAGACTACGGGCTGTAGGAGCCACATATCAAATTTTGCTTTCCATTTATATATGCATTGCGGTTTGATCCTAGCTAGTCAGTTTGCTGTCGAACTATTATAATGATCATGGAAGTTTTAAACATGTTAGTACGTTTGACTGGCAGTAGTTTTGCAATGTTGTTCAACTACAGATTAAATACAATGGGATTGGTGTTTACTTCAAACTTGATTTAAAGAAACAAAATTATTTATTTCGTCAACAAATAAATAGATAACAAGCGTTCTTCATTCACTTTACCTACTTGTCACCAAAAAACTTTCCTCAATGCAAATTAAATAAGGATGTTCAGCTTTAGTTCAATGGTCAGTATTTCGTGCGAGTTAATGGACGAGAGATGGAAAGCGCCATAAGGTGTGCACCACATAAAAAATTAAACCGCTAATTCAAATAGACCGCTCAAACAATCTATGGAATTTTGAATGAATGAAAAAGATTAGAAATGAGTGAAATTCCTAAAGGTTTGTGTATCATGGACCATCATATTCAGTTTGTTTGCTACCGCAAAAATCCGCAGTCTAACGCACTATCTTTACCTACAGAGATGAAAGTTAACTGAGTCACCACTACCCGCGCAATCATTGAAGGTTTAAATACTGTTTGTAGCGGAGAACCAATCTATATGCAAGTATGTATTAGGATTTGCGAACCTAGTACCAAATTAGTTCAGTTGTGACCAGAAGGGTAAAACAAAGACAGCATGAACGGAAAGTATAATCTCATGCACATTCGTTTCAAGCTTACTGGCGACTCATCAGTAGGAGCCGGTATTACGCCCTTTAACCACTATATATTTGGTAGAAGAATGTGGAATAATAGGACGGTACAATCTCCTAGACGAATGTGTAAACCTGCAATAGTGAAGCTAACATAATATAAAGTATCGACAATACGACTTCAACGATAACTCACCTATATTATATATATATATATATATATACTATATATATATATATATATATATATTCTTTATAATAATCCATGCCTTTTAATATTACACAGTATATTTTTAATTAGGAAGAAAGAACACATTAATAACAGTGGATAAAGGCCATTTATTTCGTGAATACTAATCATCGCTATACAATCTTTCATTTATATACATTCTGAGTTTTCAATTGATTATGCTAGTGGTAACAAATCTGACTCGCATTTACTTCTGTTTCTTGTTTTTGCTAGTTGGTAATTGTGTATGCGTTTGTGTTTGTGTGTGTGCGTGTTTGCATTTGTAGGTCATTCTCGCAGTATTGCAAAGTGATGTCTGAGATCTGGTCATTATTGTTTTGATGGCTTGATTATTAACCATTTGTGCGCATTGTTCGCAGTTACATGTACGAGTGATATTTTTCCCAGTGTAGTTGATCGTTTCACCTTGTTGCGCAAATTTGTATTTTGTACGTGCTAACACCGCCAGTGTGGATTGCATTGTTGAACGCTCATATTGTTTGGAAACTTCTGTCACCGTATGCGCCTCTGTTATTTCCACTTCAGTTTGTTGTCAATCCGATTGTATGTTTTTTTATTCTAGTCGAGGGCCTGTTTGGTCTTGATTGGATACTAGTAGATTGTTGTTGAATTTTGTTATTCTTGGCCAGTCGATAAGAATATCATGTTGATGAAACTTTTCAATATTAAGGTCATGTGCTTGTTGTTTTATACAAAGGTCTTCATAAATATATAATAATTATTCAGATATTGCTTTATGCAGAATTGTGAAATTGGTCGAATGAACAGGGTGCCCCGTTGCCAATATATGATCGGAAATAGCTGATTTTCCTGACGGTGCCAAGCCTTTGTTAATCAATTTCTGCGGCAAATGTTGCTGGATTCTGCTTATCAATTGCTTCTTCGTACGTCCGATATATGTGCTACCGCATATACATGAGAATTTATAGACTATGAATGATTTGGAGAGAAGTGGCAATTGATCTTTGGCATCCAACCTCATGATTCTCTATGTACCAAATGTCATATTAACATTAACTATGGGAAATTTCTCCTTGGTTATTCTATTCAGTCGCCGTGCAATTATTGAAACTGGTTCGTCGCCTCTAAATGGTAAGTTTAGGAAAACCTGCTTGAACGTATCCTCTCTAGTGCGAATCTGCCGTGGTCTGAGGTTGACATCAATGAAACGCTCTGGGTAGTTGTTCATTAGCAATATTTTCCTAAGGTAGCCCAGCTCTCCCTCAATCTTGTGTTCAGAGCAGATCTTCCTGATTCTGTTTGCTAGTTTTTTTACTAAGTTTCTTTCGTCGGACTTTGGCACACTGCTGTTGTAGTGAATGTATTGTCCGGTGAAAGTGGATTTTCTATATATGGCCAGTGTCAAATCCCCGTTTACTTCTCGAGTGAGTTTGATGTCAAGGAAGGGAAAATTGTTGTCTTTCTCTACCTCGAGAGTGAATTTGACGTCTGGATCGGCTCTATTTGCTTGTTTGAGGATTTCGGAAGGGTCTGCTGCTTCTGAGATGTATAACAAGATATCATCTTCTTACCTTTTGTATAGTGCGCACTGGTCAATTATACATTTTAGGCTCGTTTTTTCCAGATGATACATGTATACATCTGCAAGGAGGGGTGTGATGCAACTTCCCATAGCTACATCATTGAACTGGTGGTAGTATATCCCTTTTTTTCGTACATGCTAATCTGAGGTCTTTGATGGCATAGGTGTCTAAAAGGAAATCAAAAAACTCATTTTTTATGAGGTCACACAAGATCTCCGTTGTCTTATCCAGTGGTATGTTTGTAAATAAGGATCAGACGTCAAGTGAGACCATTTTATTCTGTAGGATGTTCTTCCCCTTCAGTTAATTTGCTAGTTCGAAGATAGTGTTTGCGTTTATGATGCTCCATATTGGTTGAAGTATTTTGCAGAGAAACATGGCTGATTTATGTTGTGGAGCGCTGATCATTTACATAAAAGGCCGTATCGAGGGAGCTCCTGAGGCTGTCACGACTTTATGAGTTTTTGGTTTGCCGTACAAACTTGCGGTATTTGTTCCGACGGGTTTTGCCTTTCGGATGTGTTCTATGAGTTTTGATCTAATATCGGAATCAGCCACCGATGTAAAAACGTGTTTTTCCATCTTTTTCAAAAATGCTTTAATTCTTGATTCGATGTTTGTTAAATCATCTTTCTGTTTGATGTCTTGCTTAAATTTAGATTGATCATTTATGATATCGTTCATGGCCTTCCTGTAAGCGTCGGCTTCAAGTATAACAATTCCTGATCCTTTGTCGGGTGTGGCAAGTCATATGGATTTGTCTGATTTTAGCTTTCCAAACTCGTCTATGTGCTGTTTTGTGATGATTTGGCTGCCTTTGCATTCCTTCTCGTATTGTTCTAGTGCGCTATCTCAGCTTTCATTCCTTCTCCATTGAATGCATGTGGGGCGATGTCTTTCGTTAAGTCATTGATAAGCAGAATCCAGCAACATTTGTCACAGAAATTGATTAACAAAGGCTTGGCAGCGTCAGGAAAATCAGCTATTTCCGATCATATATTGGCAACAGGGAACCCTGTCAATTCGACTAATTTCACAATTCTATATAAAGCTAAATCAGAAAAATTATTATTTATTTATGAAGCCCGTTATATAAAACAACAAGCACCTGACCTTAATATACAAAAGTTTCATCAACATGATATTCTATTCGACTGGCCAAGAATAACAAAATTCAACAACAATCTACTAGTATCCAGTCAAGAACAAGCAGGCCCTTGACTAGAATCAACAAACATACAATTGGATTGGCAACAAACTGAAGTGGAAATAACAGAGGCGCATACGGTGACAGAGGTTTCCAAACAATATGAGCGTTCAACACTGCAATCCACACTGGCGCTGTTACCATGTACAAAATACAAATTTGCGCAACAAGGTGAAACGATCAACTACACTGGGAAAAATAGCACTCGTACATGTAACAGTGAACAATGCGCACAAATGGTTAATTATCAAGCCATCAAAACAATAATGACCAGATCTCAGACATCACTTTGCAATACTGCGAGAATGACCTTTACATGCAAACACGCACACACACAAACACAAACGCATACACACTTACCAACCAGCCAAAACAAGAAACAGCAGTAAAAGCGAGTCAGATTTGTTACCACTAGCATAATCAATTGAAAACCCAGAATGTATAAATTGTATGATTGTATAAGCGATGATTAGTATGCACGAAATAAATGGCCTTTATCCACTTTGTTATTAATGTGTTCTTTCGTCCTAATTAGAAAATATATATATATATATACATATATATATATATATATCCTGAGTCTTTAAAGGATACTAACACTATGGCTATTTTGTTAGTAACCGATACCAACATTATAGTATCGAAAAGGTTCATGGTACTAACACTATAGTTACCAAGTCGGTACATGGTACCAACATGATGGATATCAATATATGCTATAGTTCACCGAAATTGAGAATTACAACTATTGAATGTTTAAGTTGAATGTTATTTCACCGAAATAGGCAATTGCTAGCTCAGAATTTTTGCGCATTTATTGTTGGATATTTAGCATTCAATGAAATTAGTTTTGACCTATAAACCTCCTCCTTTAATATTATAGGCTTTTAAAGCTGTAGTTTTGATTAATATGCAAATGATGAATATTTGAAAAAGAATTATTTCTTACGATTTTATGTCAAGGTTGCGAGATAAGCATAAATACCAATCTCAAAATTTATATACATATTTGTCAGCATAAACGCAGCAAAGGCAATTCATCCAGTAGATAGGTTTCGTGCCTATTGGAAACTCGTCAAATACTGTACAAATCTTTTGCCGTAGACAGTACTTGACGAGTTCCCAATAAATGTGAGATCGGTCTACTGCTACCTTATACAATGCTTAGTTTATACTTGCAAATATATAGTCGGATTGGTGTTTATCTCAAACTTGCAGCGTTGATATAATAAAATTTTATCATCACCCACGAAATTAATGATCGTTTAGTTTGATAGTTTCTGGTGGCTTCATTTCCAGTTGTCGCTTAGGATCGTTGATGATAATAAAAACTATGGCTCAATCTACATTAAAAACTTTAAAAATACTTCCGTATACTATGCTCATCATGAAAGCAATATCAACCATGCATGTGCCCATTTCCTTGTTAGCAGGAAACGAAAACTAGTTAAGACAGAATCAATACAGCAGAAACATAATATGAGAATCTGTAGTACCTAAAATGTCAACCTGTCACCATCAAAAAATGTTATTTTTGTGGCTGGATTATGTTTTTTTTAACATAATCCTTCATTTCTCTAGAACAACGAGGTACTAAGCTTAACGTTATCGGTACTTTCCATAGATCAAATAGACAACATATCCTTAAGTCATGTACAGTAGACCGGTTTCATTCTTATTGGGAACTCATCATGTACTGTCCAGAACTGGCCGCGGACAGTGTTCGGCAAATAACTAAAGACTAGCAGAGTTACATTAATTAGTATAAAACTGAAAATTGTGTGTACTGTAGTGGGCGGCAGTGTGGCTCATTGGTTAGAGCACCAGTTTCCGATACAGGTGTGCCCAGGTTCCAGCCCTGTCCGCGGCTAATTCTGGCCAGTACAAGATGAGTTCCCAATAAGGACGAAACCGGTCTTCTTGATGAATTGTCTTTTTTACACTTTGTAAGTCTGGCTTTAAACTTACAAGTTTATGTACACAAGAAACAAAATATCGTTAACTTAATTTAATTGACTAACTGGAGTTCAGTCTATGTTAGTCACAACACAGATTAGGTAATATATTCCATTTATTGCTTATTTCAAATTTGTAACAGAACAAAAATCTAAATTTTAAAACCATGTGAACTTCAAAACATTAATAATTCTGTGTTAAGTTCGCAAACCGTGGCTCTTAAAAAAGTTTATTTTATGGAGCTATCTAGGATTCATTCTAGTTCCCGTCAGTTCGTGCAATCTGACACTTTAAATTCCCCATTTATTGATTTAATTTACTAGCCTTTTAAATGTATATCCTCAGTTAGATTAAATCTACCTTGATTTGTTGAATCTCCGCGATTTACCATAATTAGTATATTTGTTATCATTATTAATAATATTATTATTGTTATTATTATTATTATTAGGCTATTATGGCATTATCACTCATCTGCCTAAAGCATCCACATACGCAGACAAACAAGCATTCTGCATCATATTATGGAGAAATAATTATTTTTTTAATAATTTAACTATCACACTTTAAAAAGAATCGTAAAATTTTTTTAATGAAATGATCATATTGATAAAAAAAGAATTTTATCTCCATGGCAATCACAGGCAAATACACGCTTAAGAAAAACCTTATATGGTAACATCATTGAAACATCCGAAGACACACCTTTATTTCCGCGACTACGTTGATGTTTATCTTTCATCGTTGTTTCTGTTTACATCTACGTTTACTCACGAATTATAATCACTTGAAATATTACATAAACCTACACACGTAGTATTTCTCTTGGTTAATCTTTGACAATAATAAAAGAAAAACGGCTAATATGAAGACGCTTTTTGAATGCAACTGCAGTTCTGATCAAAATTATCGAATACATTCTGTTTTGTTTGCACAATAAGTCAAAGTTAGGCCAGTTGGATAGAAACGTATATTACAGTTTTTAATAATCATACATGTGCATATTATCCGTTCTTAGAATTTCCAATTTGTAGTTACACATGTTGAACAGGTGACACGGCCAAAATTTAACAACATAGTTGAAACAGCCGTTTGCTTGGGAAGCAGTAAACGTAGGTTTTGTTCGACTATGAAGGGTTGATTCCATGTTCAGTAATGACAATGCGAACATTTAACACCAATTGTGAAATTTTATGTGAAACCGCAATGGAATTACCAAGATGCAGTCATAATTGAGTCTTCGAATCAAATGCTCTAAACCACACACATACTCATGGTTGTTAGACGTGCATATTTGAAGTTATTGAACTGAGCCTAACGGAGAGTTCAGTAAGCCCATGCTGATTTAACAAAATTTATTAATCCAAATCAATATTGGCAGTCAGGAGTGTTCAGCCATGTGAGAAAACGCGCACGTTTTGCTACTATATCTTATTGTGCTTGCGCGTGTTAGTGTGTAATAAAAATGTCGGACAAGAACTCGGCAAAAACCACGACTCCGTGCAGTCGTCACATTGTGCGTCCATACTCCACAAGTGCGTGTCTACCCACACTGGAGCGTGTCTCCTGGCATTTCTATTACGACCAGCCACATATACAGGAGGATGTTATTACACGTGCCAAATCCATGTGCACCAATCAGAGAAGCCAACACCCACAAGTAACCATAAAAAACTGTGAACATGGCAACAGAATGCACATAAATCGCAGGTACGCTAACAGGAAGTACCAACTACAAAGTGCCCGAGCGGGTGTCCGGAGGCTTCCTGCCATTTCCCGCGATGCCTCTATATGCCAACCACATAACCTATCTGTTGTCATGCAACCGATTGTCTTCTCTGAAGATTTTTTTGCAACGTGGTACAACGCGAGTGAAGCTGAACCCGATTATGTAGGGCGCTTGCATAAGTCTTCGTCGAAATCAACGTCACTATACGCATCTGCGAATGCATCATCCTCGGCAAAGACAACACATTCGTGCAACTCTCTTGCTGGCACAACTGCGTGGTCATCACGAGCTACCAGCCGAAAGCACAACACACCACATAGTTCAGCTGTCTTGGCGAACCGCCCATGCACCAGCAGTTCAACTGCGTCCGACAAAAAATGGGCATTGGAGAACAAAACAGTGAATGTTTGGCGACGAAATCGGACTCGCCAAGTAGCTAAAAGAAATCGTCATAAACGTCATATCCGGTTCATTGAACCAATAATAATGAGACATAGTAACACGGGCTCTTCGTTTGATGGATTATGCAATTCTAGAAGTAAGCGTAACGCGCTGAAACTGTGCAACGCTGTTGAATTTCTGCCAGCTTCAACGGCTCGAGATTGCATAGCCACATTCAATCGGCTATCAGTTCGTGAGCCAAACGTAAATTTGCAAAAAGAGACTAAGATGTGCAAGCAACGACATCGTAGACCAACGACTCAACCCAACTTTTGCAGCCAAGATGTTAAATTGTTAACATCTGCTGACGTATTATTCGGCAACAAAAGTGAAGAGCTAAGCAAATTCCTATTACACAGACAAAAGCTGCTACAGACTTTTGAAAATTCTCCTTATATAAGCCCAGCAGAACAAGAACGTCTCGCATTGCAAATGCGGCTGATAGCCATCGCTCTGGAAATGGGCATCTACGGTGGACAGATACCATCGGGGACTTCGCCAAAAACGTCCCAGTTAGAGTCTAGTAAATCCAAGACAACATATGATAACAGATTACTAAACTATTTCGGATCAGACGATTATTTTGAAACAACTACGGTTGAAAGTGAACATTCAAATACTGGTATGAAGAAAGGAAGTAGTGAGATATTTCCAGAGAACATACTAGGTGACTCAATCCACCGACGTAACACAAGAAACTCTATAAACTTTAACTATGACATGCAGAGCATTGCTTCACTAGACCTTCAAGGACGTCAAATGAAAATCGATAAACGTAAGAATAGACAAATTTCAAATTGTTTTGAAACTATGGAAGGTAGTGAAAGAAGTCTACACACAGTAAAACCGGAGCAAAAGGAAAAACTGATAAAAGCTACATCTGGTACACCAGGAAGGATTTCACTTCCAACTGATATGAAGTTAAACTTAACGCGCGACCGAAGTCCGCATTCGGCTCCACACATGGAAATAACAGCCACAAGGTGTCGCCAATTAAAAGACGAGAACGAGTCCGACAGAAATTTTCCTAAACTTTTCTACCCAGGTAAATCATATCCGAAGGAACCGAACCAGCAGGACAGTAGTGCACGCCCACGGCCAAACACTTGCGCGTTTTTGACATGTGAACTGGGAGGTCTTCGGTTCTTTCGACACTTGTATGTGTCTCGAGAATTGCATTTTCAAGCAGAGCTTGAATATTGTAAACCAATTTTCACATGGATTCTGCATTACCTCGGGCTAATTAGTGTCCATAACAACTGTAACACGCCGGCCGGCTTATCCTTTGCTGTGATTCATACATCGAGCATCATTTTCCAGTCGCCTGCAATCACAGTCCATAGAAACGCACGAGCCTCACCATGCCACGTAAACGCCGCCGAGCTCGTGTTGCAATTAGACGAGGAATCAGTTGACGAACTGCCCGAAATTGAAATCGATATGAGCAGATTTGAAATTGGCCAAGTGTTCATCGATCGCCAAATAGAAGAACTCGGTCAAGCATGTGGCAACATTTGTCCTCAAAATGCAGATGGAAATCGTGTTGGTGGGGTAACTGTGCGACAGGACGAAACAGCCGGTGACGTGGAGGTCAATTTTGATAAGTTGGAAAATCGGATACACTGGAAGTTTACTTCATTGTCGACTGCGCCACCAACTACACCGCTCTCAAGACGATCATCAGGCAAGCCATCGACACAAAGTAGTAGCCTAAGCAAATGCAAACCGAGATTTAACGACAATCCGTTGAAACAAGAAATTAACCTACCGAATCCACCCGTGAGAAGTTGTCCACTGGATGGAGTGACGTGTGTGCACGATTCCACATACACTCAGTATGAGAGGTACAATCGACATCATCCACACACAAAGGGGCATCACACACAACAAACTGGCGGAGCACCAGGTAAATCGGCTATTGAAAAAGTTAACAATGAAATAAAATCTCGCAGTAGAACCAGATCTTTGCTGTGATTACCTGCCCAACCGCCATTGTTTAGCATTTTCGCTGGAAAGTTTCAGTTTCCTTCTTTCTGTTTTATTCTACATTCTCTTTCCTTATACCCACTTTATATATATATATATATATATATATATATATATGCTCTTATCAACACCTGCTCTCTAGTCATTATTAAATGTCTGTGCTTTTGTTACCAAGTAACAGTTAAATGTATCATGTCAGCACAGTGGATAAAGAGGTCTTAATTGTCTGTGTTTGTATTTCATCAAGGCGCACCGCCATAAAACACCAATTACGCTTCACTGACAGTGTGTTTGCAAATAAAACAAAAAGCCATGTCAATTGATTACCTTAATGACCACATTACTTAAATTAATATAACCACCACGAATAAATTGTAATTATACTTTGAAATATACTTCTAGAAATATAGAAATAAGAATGCCTCTATGAAAAGCCTATGTAAATGTGTTTTGCTATACATATATATTCTTTTGAAATGCGAGTTTTAATAAAATTCATTGTACCCTTCGTGTGCGCAAAAACAAAAAGAAATTTTATCAGATACAAGAAACGTTTCTTTCTCATTATCTCCGCAAGTATCTACTAATGAATATATCTTTATATATAAATTGGAAAGAAAAACAAGATATAAATATGTGAACATAGAGAGAGTGTGAAAAAACGGAAACCAATCAATTGCGTGCGTCACATCCAGTTCAAGCTTATTGCCTTAACATGGTTCTTCTGCTTGCATGTTTAGGCATTAAGCTTGAACTGGATGTGACGCACGCAATTGATTGGTTTCCGTTTTTTCACAATTTCTCTATGTTCACAAATTTCTATCTTGTTTTTCTTTCCAATTTATATATAAATATATGTTCATTAGTAGATACTTGAGGAGATAATGAGAAAGAAACGTTTCTTGTATCTGATAAAATTTCTTTTTGTTTTTGCACATAGGAAGGGTACAATGAATATATATATCATTAATTGTTCAGCAGGACGAAAAACACATTTAATGGATGAAGTTAAATTTATTTGTTAATATTCTAGATAAGATCTTGTCAATTTAATTTCGTTTAAACTTAACTACAAAGAATTTAAACTTCATGTTTAGTATACATGGTTTTCCAAATGGATAAAGGCAAGTTTGTTAAGTTTGTATTATATATGTGACATGTGTTAATGGTTTGGGATTTATATAGGTAAGCTATTAAACGAGTCTGTTTATGTTCCTTGTTTTATAAATTTATGACATATTGTCATTCGTTTAGTTTCAACAAGGCAAATTATGGACAGTTCGTGATGAGTTCCCAATGAGGACTAAACCGGTCTAATGGATGAATTGCCTTTTCTACACTATACAATTCTTAGTTTAGACTGAAATATTTATGTACCTAATGGGTCAGGTGCTCATATCAAGCTCGCAACCTGGATTAGAAGTAACTAGTTTCCTTTCTGGGCTAGGCATACCGTCTGTTTAAGGTAAGTGTTCATGTGTTCACCATGCATGTTTCTGCTTTTTGCTTATTGTCTGCACCGCCCTTGTGTACATTTTCTGTAGGGATTCTACAGCTTGCCAAGTCGTAGCATTTTCTTGCAACGCGGCACGTCTGTATCTTGCCTATTCTCTTGTTTATCTGACATAGTTGTTTTCTCTTTTGTTTCTGGTGATGCATTCGATGACATTGTCACAGATTGTTTGCTGAACAAACGTGCTGTTTTCCTTTAAAAGCGGCCCGTGAAATCTTGTATTGTGCTGATGGTAACGGTTTTTGCTGTTTACTATGCAGTGCTTCATAAATGTTTAATCATTTGTCTGACCTCGCAATGTGAAGAATTTATAAATAGTTGGTGTTCGCTTGATGTCCTGTTTGGATAATATGATCAGTAATTGATGATTTTAAGGATGGTTTGACTGTTCTCAGGTTTAATTTTTGGGGCAAGTGCTGATGAATTCTAATGACCAACCGCTTCTTATTTCTACCTAGTTATGTGCTACCGTGCAGACATTTAAAATACAATCTAATTAGTAAATCAGTCAACTTTCATTCAATCATTTGGAAAACCATATATACTCAGCCTGTAATTCAAGCTTTCGTGTGGTAAAGCTCAAACGAAATTAAATTGTCATGACCTTACCAAGAATATTCACAAATAAATTCATCTTCATCTATTCGATGTGTCCATTATTTTCCTACTGAATAATTAATAATTGATTACTTAGGAACACAATTCATACCTCGTATTTTGATATATAAACTTATAAAATGTGCACACACATTTTACATAGAAACGCTAGACAGCAAAATTCTTAGTCAACACAAATCATTTAGTCATTTGTTGTGAAACATTATCAAGCCGAAAAATAATTTTATACCAAACAGCTGTTGTAAAGGAAATACATATGCACGTATCAAAAACCGAATATTCCTAACATTTTATAAATTGTTTATGTTATAATTTGGCTTTTCTAACTTTAACCGCTTTTAAGCTGATATTAACTGGTCACGTGTCTGCAATCCTCCAAGTTTTTATTTTTATTAATAAAAAACAAAGTAAAGGTAATCGCGTATTAAAGAATAAGTAATCTTGTTTTCGGTGTGCTAACATGAATGTTTTACATGATCTTTCGTGTGCTTAGTAGCATATAAGCTTAAGTGGGGCGAGAAGCATATGTCATAGTCAGCATGAAAAATATTTATAATTCCATGTTAGCATGCATTTCATACATACTGGCGATTCATCGAAAGAGTCCGGCATTACATCGAAATCATACACCGTTATGCGAATGTTTTTCTGATCACAATTAATGAGTTTTTAGTTAGCATGAAGTACAATTTGATATAAATCAAACATCGTCACGCGACAGATAACACGAAAACGCTTTCCCATTAATCATTGCACCTTGCACGAATATGATTAAAATCGCCATGTAAGCTTATTGCACATTCACTCAGCCACTTCTATTGTTTGCTACGCAGTTGTCAGCATTAAAAGTAATAAAACAGCCAGTGATTCGAAATTTACTCAGACGAGCATGCAGTCTGATAATAAAATGGCAAATCGCTCTAGATGCAATTATGAATTCGGTGTTGCACACCTAATAACAAATTAGTTCAAATTTGATCAGAAGGATAAACTAACTTCAGCCTGAGCGCAAAGTATAATCTCATGTGCACATTCGTTTCGTGATTATTGGCGACTCATCAGCAACAGCCAGTTCTACGTCCAATTGTCCTACATTCCTCACCAAAATATATAGTGGGTATCCTTCTGGTCATATTTAAACTAATTTATTACCAGGTATGCAACACCTATTACATAATGACTCTAAATATTGGCACACGTGGCGAAAAATTAGTTCCAGTCGTGTAAAGTCGAAGGACCCCAACTTATACGTTGATAATTGCTTAAATTTAGCACTCCCAACGATTTTATAGTATAAGTTATTGGCTTTTCAGCAATATCGCATTCGCTGGCTTGCAAAACAGCAATCGCATATATTTCCTCTAAGAGCACGCTCAAACACGCAAGACTGCGGTCACTTTCCGCTACACTAAACGTAATATTTGTTAATCAAGCATTCTGAATTGCACAGGTAACAACTGTCTACCTGTGCCATACCTAGTAAGAAAGTAGTTCAAATAGGACCAGAATACGCCCAATACCTAGTATGTATTTCGTCATGAAATGTTGGACAGTTGCGCAGTTAAATCCTATGGAATTGTTACCACAACCCACGCAGTCAATTATTGTTTAATTGTATCGTGTTTATATATATATATATATATATATATATATATATATATATATATATAGTGAAAAATGAAATCAGCTATTTTTGGTGACTGCATAGAAATAGTGCAGCCGACATTTCCAATTAAGTATATATGTATAAGACCACTAGAGTTCAGTGTCGCATATCTAATTTTCTTTCCATATATATATATATATATATATATCATGAATACTTATCATCGCTTTAAAATCATATATATATATATATATATATATATATATATATATATACATTTTTGGTTTTCAATTGATTATGCTAGTGGTAACAAATCTGACTCGTTCTTACTTCTGTTTCCTGTTTTGGCAGTTTGGTAAGTGTGTATGCGTTTGTGTTTTTGTGTGTGCGTGTTTGCATGTAAAGGTCATTCTCGCAGTATTGCAAAGTGATGTCTGAGATCTGGCCATTATTTTTTTGATAGCTTGAGAATTAATTATTTGTGCACATTGTTCACTGTAACATGTACGAGTGCTATTTTTCCCAGTGTGACGATCCCGTACATGTAACAGTGAACAATGCGCACAAATGGTTAATTCTCAAGCCATCAAAACAATAATCACCAGATCTCAGACATCACTTTGCAATACTGCGAGAATGACCTGCAAACGCACACAACGCGTACGCGCTTACCAACCAGCAAAACAAAAAGAAACAGAAGTAAGAACGGAGTCAGATTGTTACCACTGGTATAATCAATTGAAAATGTAATATATATATATATATATATATATATATATATATATATATATATATATATATATATATATATATATATATATATTTATGCATTGCGGTTTGATCCTCTCTAGCCAGTTTGGCGTCGTATTCTGATGATGATCATGGAAGGTCGAAACGCATCAGTGAGTGCCACTGGCGGTAGATTTAAATACAACGGGATTGTTGCTTACTTCAAGCTAACAATCTTGATTTAAATAATTGTGACCACCACCCGCGCAATCAACGACTGTTTCATTATTCCTTTGTCAATCGAGTTACAAAAGCGAAGTGATCCTCAAGCAAAAAGAAAACAAACCTATAATTTATAACAACTGTAACACTTCTCTTTGCTTATTTACTTTTGTAAAAAGAAAGTGTAAACAGCGTAAATTGACTGTCTAATATCTCGTTATTATCATGAATATTTTGCATGGCTCGCTAATAAACAGGTCAATTAGAATTATACCAATAGCATGTGCCACTCAACAGGAACAAGTGGTGCAGTCTCATCTACACATGTGCGTCGTATCGACGACTCATCTGTGCGAGTCAAGACCTCAACCAGAACTTACATAACAACTGCTCATGTAATACAGAATAAATATATGGAGACGCATCTCGAATTAACCTATCCTATAATGCAGTTTTAAGAAATTATCTTGTCAGTTTTTATTTGTTTGGCAACCTAGTTTATAAATGTTATTGCTCATTCCCTCGAGTCCGCAAACACAAACAATTCTTGTCCATTTTTAAAACACAATAGAAAACGGATAACAGAATATCAAACTGTTATAAATATTTTTTGAATCAGGTTCGCGAGCTTAAAGTAAACAACAATTCCATTGCATTTAACCAGTCATCGAATAACTTAGAAAAACTCCAGTCAGTCACGTGTACCGGTGCTTTTTGAACTTCTATGATCAGCATCAGAGTACGATAGGATCACTGTTTACTTCAAGCTCGTAAACTTTATTTAAAGAACTGTTGCCACCATCCGTGCTATCAATTATTATTTAATTGTATATATATATATATATATATATATATATATATATATATATATATGTATATATATATATATATATATATATATATATGTGTATATATATATATGTGTATATATACATATATATCTGTGGCGAAGCTGCGAACAGCTAATGTTCGTGACTGGATAGAAATTGTGCAGCCAAAATTTCCAGTCAAGTACAATGTATGCGAGACAACAAGAGGTTACAGCCGAATATCTAATTTAGAGTTCCATATATCTATATTGCGGTTTCAGCATCGCTAGTCAATTTGCCTTCGTACTTTGATGATCATGGAAGGTCGAAACGCATCAGTACGTGTGACTCACGGTAGTTTTGCTATGTTGTTACCACCACCCGGGCAATCAATGGTTATCTAATCTCTTCTATGTCGATCCAGTTACGATAACGAAGTTATCCTCAAAAAGAAAGAGATGACAAACTTATTTTTATGAGAACTGCAACAGTTAGCTTGATTTATTTACCTTTATACAGAGGAAGTGCAAACAGCGTAGATTGCCTGTCCAATTTTTTTCTATTAACAAATTAAATTAAATAATACCAAAATAATGTTCCATTCAGCAGGAGCAAAAGGTCCAATCTCATCTACGCATGTGTCGTGTCGACGACTCCTTAGTGGGAGCCAAGTCTGCAACCAGAACATATATAATATTTGCTCATGTAATGTAAGATGAATATTTGGGGAGACGCATCTCGGATTAATTATCAAAAGTCAGTTTCGATTATTTGGCAACTGATTTTATGAATGGTAATGCGTTTACTTTGATTTTGCAAACTTTACACAAATATTTTTTGTTTATTTTTAGAACACAATGTAAAACGGATAACGGTAGATCCAACTCCAAATATCATATTTTTTCCAATAGCGAATATATGACTCTAAGGTCTCTGTGTACCTCTTTTTGACAACATACGTCGATCTTACATTTATATTGATTTCGGCTTCTTGTCTCTGAATTCCTTCTTTAACAGAAAACTAATCCCACAAAAAAATTGGCAATCATTAAGTCAATTATTGTTAAATGATATGTGGGATGTGCTTCCCGTATAAATCGGAAGGCGAAATTTTCGGTGTAAAATTGAAGACAGTTCATGCACACACCCGGTTAAGTACAACAAGCAACAGGTAATTAATCTATTCCGTCGCGCAAAACGTTACTTTTACACCCTTCCAGTTTTATTTAACATGCCGAACAAATCAACAAAAGAGGCGTCGATTTCAATACTTTATTTAAATATTTATCATCACCTGCGAAAACAATTGCTGTTTAAATCAATAGCTCATACATTGTGCTAGAATAGAATTTTAAAATATTAATTTACAAATTTCACCGCTTTCATATTATTAATATTGAGCATTCATTAGCCACGCAATTTGATCCTTGTCTTTAAATATTTCCTCGCGCTTTGACGGTGGACAAGAATAAACAAGCCCTCAATAATATTTGTAACCGTCAGCAATTTTGTCATGTCCGCAAACTTTACTAAATTAAATAATCAATGACTCTAGTTTAACGGGATGTCAAAACATTTTCAGATTTCATCGTTTTCATAAGTATTTGAACTAAGCTATCATTAATCACGGTTTTAATCCTTCCATTTGGTCATTTTCCGTGCTTTGATTGTGGACTTCAATGATCAAACCCCTTTAGTATCTGTACCTGAAAGGAATTTCTACATTTCCACCAATTTGATTTAAATAATTCTTTAAAACAAGTTTGCGCGCTTGAATTAAACACCAATCCCGTTTGTTACACGTGTGACTGAGAGTAGTCTTGTTTCGCAATTCGACGAATGGTTACATACAATGGGATTCGAGTTTACTTCTGAAAGACAGATGCCGCGGTGGACGAATTCCCAGACTTTGAAGCAAATTTCCTGTTATTTAAAGCATTGTGAATTTAATATTGACAAAGCATAAATAATCAAAATCATGTTATTGGACTTCATATAAACTAGAATTTCTTATATCTGACTTAAGTTTGAGCTAACTTAAAACGAAAGGGCACACTTACTTTTTGAGAATTTTGCTCAATTTACTGTTTATGTAATAGTAACAACTATTTTACGCAACTCTATCACCAACGGATGACGAACCAAATGGATAAAACAAATAGTCCCTTAATTAACAGAACAATGGTTGTGCAGGCGGTGATAAGAATAATGTAAATCAAGGGTTGCCACCTGGACATAAATACCAATATTATATATTATATATATATATATATATATATATATATATATATATAGTAAGCACAAGCTTACGTTCGCATGATATAGTGTCACTTTGCTATATCCTTCCCGATGTTATTTGACATAATTTATAACTATGTATGCAAGGCCTAATCCACATCTGAATATATTTCAGGTCTCCACAACAAAAGCTTCACGAACATTATGCTAATGGTTGCTGGTTATATAATCGACAGACCAGACAAATACTATGCGAAAAATGGGGTGCTAAAAAGATAGGCAGTGACCTAAAATAGCGCTGATAACCTCATGGAGCTCTTAAACTTAGCTATCACCTGATCGCAATAAACTAAATCTGATAGCATCACAGACGGTATTTTTCCACAAGACAGCTTTTACGTCATTCCGATGGGACGATAATCAGAACGACTAGATGATGACAAGTGTCTTCAATATCCTCGGACGACTAAAGTATGGCTCCAAATAGATTTCTTTATTAATAATTTAAACCGATCATCTTTGCGAAAGCATGCAGATGAAGGAAACAACAGCAGTTCTCCACCCAGCTAGAGGCAGCACCTATCAACATCAGCGTAGGCAAAAAAAACAGTTGACCCATCTAGAAAGGAGGGTTATAAATAAGCACACAAGATTGCAAGTTATATATTTTATACTTTTCCCTCAGAGACAACAGACAAAAAAAACATGTATAAGTCGACGCGCCGAATTGATGTTTGCTACACTGCGAAACAGGACAAACGTCATTCTACTCGCCGACGTACCGTTTAAGCACCTCACTATCAGAGCTGATCAACACATCCACGTCATCCTCGACCACTGCATTAACATTTGATAGAACTCGTGAATCTAGCAATTCAGAAAAAGATTTAAAAATATAGCAATTTAAATGAAACAAACAGTTCCGCTAAATGACAAGATTTTATTCCGGAAAAAAGTGAGCTATGCATACAATACCAAATGCAATTTATCTTTTCCTTCAAGGAAATCATCTCTCCCTGTGTATACCTCCACTCCTTAACCCCTACCTCTATATGTCTCTCTTATTTGATATATATATATATATATATATATATATATATATATATATATATATAAAGCACGTCCGTTATTATCCTCAGTAATAAATCAGTAATCCATTGGAAAGGGAAATTATCACAAAGTTAATTTATGAATATTTTTGTAACAAAAATATTCCGCTGAACCTTAATTGAGCAACGTTTGAAAAGACAAGCTACACATCCTGCTGACCATACATCCAATACTTAGATCGCAGGAGGTAGCCCAGCCAACTCAAGACCGGGTACCAGTATTCGCGAAATCGTTTACTTGACCACATTGCATTTTACCATAATTAATCAAGAAACACTTTAATCAGATAAGATCTGTGGGGTCTAGCAGCAAAGAATTTCAAGCGACGAAGTCTATATAGTTCTGCCGTACTGCGTTAGGCTCCTCTGGTATCTACATAGGAGGAGATCAAAATCTCTGTTTACGCAATATTACAATTAACTGCAGTAAGTTGGTTACTTTTTTAACAAATACTCCATATGTGTGAGAGGTTTGTTCTTGCGTGTTTGTAGGTCTGTACTTTGAATAAAACTGGCCCATAAATCTAAATTTCCAACACAAAAAAACATATCACTTAGATAATCTCACACTGATTCATATGGAAATACATGAGTACACATGCGCACAAAGTTAGGTAGACCGCCCGGCGAGACATCAAAAAGTTAACAAAATGTACATGTATCTATTTTGTCTGATCAAAAAGAATCCACACATAAATCTATTTTAATATAATCTAGGCATATTATTTCAACACTTATACCAAAATTAATGTACATTGCTTAGGAAATTGAAACACGATTAATAACTAATATGTTTCTTTCTGCGAAATGGCCGGCTTGGTTCGTTAATTTTCATTGGAAAACTGCAATCTCTCCGTAATATTCAATCTGTATTTGAATTTGTGGATTATAACTAGTCTGATTTTCATGTGTGTAGAGTTCACTCTTATTATACTCTATTCTAGATCATTTACAGATTCATACGTAAGGCACAAAACATATATATATATATATATATATATATATATATATATATATATATATATATATATATATATGAGTAATGGTCATTATAATCAAGGTTGCGGTCTTGATATAAACACCTGACCCGCGCAACCAATGTTCGTTTAATTATAGGAGTAATGCTTGTTTGCGACAAATAGATGGACATACCGCGAAGCGCAGCTCGTTTTGGTTCGTCCTCGCGATAGCGCTGTAACAGACGCTCGCGGAAACTGACGTAATCCATAGCCATTTTCTGCCTGCGTTTCACTAGTTCGTGTGTTGCCTTCGAAGCCAACTTTAAGTCCTCCTTGTGGAAGCGTTCAGCGTACTTGTCCATGTTCTTTTTCAATTCCTTGACCGTGTCCATACACAAACGCAAAAAAAAATAAATATTTTAATCATTAACATACAGAAATTGAAAGAAGACATGAATCAAACTTTATCTTTCGGTTACAAAGAATAATAAACTTTGTCAAATGAAACGTATCAAATAAGTTAAAGAAAACGCATAGCTATTATTGAGAAATGAAATAATCAGATTTACATAATGCATGTTCCTTATAGAAGATCTGGAACAATGATAACTCGAAAGCTGTTTGATTATCTGTTTTCTGAATCAGATAAACATGTTCACAAGTCAACCAGGTGAACGTCTTTTATCACAAATGGCCAATGTTAAAATAGAAATCCACCAATCAAACAAGCGGTTAGTCCAACATTCTTTATTGTGGAGAACTAATACATCCGAAGTTGTATAGAATTTATTGCGTACCCGATAACAAATCAGTTGAACTAGGACCAGAAGAATATGCCAGTCAGCATGAACGCAGAGTATGATGTCAAGTAATCGTGCGTTTCGTATCAATCATTAGCAGCCGGTACTACTCTCTATTACTACTCTCTATGGCCAAGCAATGTCAACCAGGTGGAGGTCTTTTATCACAAATGGCCAATGTTAAAATAGAAATCCACCAACCAAACAAGCGGTTAGTCCAACATTCTTTATTGTGGAGAACTAATACATCCGAAGTTGTATAGAATTTATTGCGTACCCGATAACAAATCAGTTGAACTAGGACCAGAAGAATATGCCAGTCAGCATGAACGCAGAGTATGATGTCAAGTAATCGTGCGTTTCGTATCAATCATTAGTAGCCGGTACTACTCTCTATTACTACTCTCTATGGCCAAGCAATGTCAACCAGGTGGAGGTCTTTTATCACAAATGGCCAATGTTAAAATAGAAATCCACCAACCAAACAAGCGGTTAGTCCAACATTCTTTATTGTGGAGAACTAATACATCCGAAGTTGTATAGAATTTATTGCGTACCCGATAACAAATCAGTTGAACTAGGACCAGAAGAATATGCCAGTCAGCATGAACGCAGAGTATGATGTCAAGTAATCGTGCGTTTCGTATCAATCATTAGTAGCGGTACTCTCTCTATTACTACTCTCTATGGCCAAGCAATGTCAACCAGGTGGAGGTCTTTTATCACAAATGGCCAATGTTAAAATTGAAATCACCAACCAAACAAGCGGTTAGTCCAACATTCTTTATTGTGGAGAACTAATACATCCGAAGTTGTATAGAATTTATTGCGTACCCGATAACAAATCAGTTGAACTAGGACCAGAAGAATATGCCAGTCAGCATGAACGCAGAGTATGATGTCAAGTAATCGTGCGTTTCGTATCAATCATTAGTAGCCGGTACTACTCTCTATTACTACTCTCTATGACCAAGCAATGTCAACCAGGTGGAGGTCTTTTATCACAAATGGCCAATGTTAAAATAGAAATCCACCAACCAAACAAGCGGTTAGTCCAACATTCTTTATTGTGGAGAACTAATACATCCGAAGTTGTATAGAATTTATTGCGTACCCGATAACAAATCAGTTGAACTAGGACCAGAAGAATATGCCAGTCAGCATGAACGCAGAGTATGATGTCAAGTAATCGTGCGTTTCGTATCAATCATTAGTAGCCGGTACTACTCTCTATGGCCAAGCAATGTCAACCAGGTGGAGGTCTTTTATCACAAATTGCCAATGTTAAAATAGAAATCCATCAACCAAACAAGCGGTTAGTCCAACATTCTTTATTGCAGAGAACTAATACATCCGAAGTTGTATAGAATTTATTGCGTACCCGATAACAAATCAGTTGAAATAGAACCAGAAGAATATACCAGTCAGCATGAACGCAAAGTATGATGTCAAGTAATCGTGCGTTTCGTGCTAACTGCCTATCAATAATTAGTAGCCGGTACTACACTCTATTACTCACTGTCTATATGGCCAAGCAATGTTTGCCAGGTAGACGTTACAATTGGGCGTCGGTGTTGCCCATAGATCATGCGCTAAAGCTTGCTCAACCGGATGGATCCCAGTGAATTGCCAATTTCGCGCCGCATGCTCAAATCCTTCTTTTCAATTCAATGCTAGAAATCTTGATCGACATTGCCTTGTCGTTGTATCTGCACAGGCTACCGCCGAATGCAGCACAGGCGACAGCAAGGACGCAATCTACTCCGACCTAAACTCGTTACGTAGTAGAGCAATAAGTGCAGAAATATTCTTGGTTATGGTGGAAGATACACTTTATTCGCAATGCGCAACGATAATACTGAACGACAGTTGGATAGCTAAGCGGAATATATAGAGATTTAAGTAGCACACACTTCAATAGCATTATAGGCAACCACAGCCCCCGGAGAACGGTGAACTTAAATAGATCATGTAACAATTGATTATAGATGGCATGGCAGCAATCAGGACTGTCATTTATTCTGGACGCGTTTTTCAACTCGGACCATGGAATTTATTCATTGTAGGATTTTGTCACATTTTACGAAAGGCAAAATAAGAATAAATCTCCTTATTACCGTTATGTGGAGATCTAGTTTATCTCATTTCTGTATTATCGATGTACAATCTCTTCCAGAAAAAGACCCTCCCATTCGCAAATTATTCTCCTTTAATTTAGATCAGTAGTTATGCAACCATTATCATTAATATTATTATATCCTTTTTTCTCGTGGTTTTATGTTGGTGAATCATCAATTATTACCATTTGTTGTATAGCTGTATGTATTGATGATGATCAACTTACGAACCTAGGTTCAGCAAAATATCAGACCAGGTATCTGAGTTCAATGCGTTCAATCAGCGGTCGAAACATGACTTCTGCTATTGGCAGGTCTGCATCATCCAATCAAACACAGGTTAACTTCATTAATGGACATAACTCTATGCGTCGCAACATAGGAGATTGGCAATATCCTAAAAGTATCTATTCGATTCAAGCAATCCTTGTAATCGAAATAAAGTAGAACCCGGCGTTCTTCAAGTCGGCAATTTCTATGCGTACGACCATAACACGTTTGAGAAAAATTACTGGCACAGCCGGCTAGGGTCAGCTTGTAGTCAAGACAGTACTTTACAAAACCTCATATGATAATTGACGCCATCACTAACAATAAAAATGATGCTCGTTATTCAGTTTGCCGTCGTGCTCTAATGAACATGGAAGGTCGAAACGCGTCAGTACGTGTTGCTGACGATACATATGCCCAGATTTCTGACTTGTTAGATATAATGGAATTGATTTTTACCTCAAGCTGGCAAATATAAATTCAAAATACAATTACGCAACATACCGACTGTTGCTCCACCGAAAGTAGACACGGTGGTCGTGGACGCCAAGCAAATGTTCGCAAACCGTTCAAGCTCATCCTGTGAAGCTGGCGTCCAATGCTGCTCCAAAATATAACGCCATTATCATTCTTCTGGAACAGACCACTGACTACTGAAGCAACATATCGACCAGTTGGGTCCCAATGAAATTCGCTCACCATTGAATGCTCCACCTTTTCCAACAATAACGCCTCATTTGCATCGATAAACTCAAGATTTCCGTCCGCACTGAATAAAACAAATCAATCAACCAATCAACGACGTTGTGTATAAAAATAATTATCATAAAATAATTCCGATAATTTACCCAACGTATTTCGCGAATAGCAAGAAGATTACGTAAAAACATGAAAACATCAAATAAATACATATCCCTATATATATATATATATATATATATATATATATATATATATATATGTGTGTGTGTGTGTGTGTGTGTGTTTGTGTGTGTGTGGAAAAAGGTGCAAAAATTTTATATTGCAGCCCATACTTCCAGTCAAGTGCAATATATGCGAAACTACTACGGGTGAGAATCACAATTTGATTTTTCTTAACTTCCGTTCGCATCACCGTATGAACCTCGCTATTCGATCTGCCAGCGTGCCCTGGCGAGGAGCATAGAAATCCAAAACGCGTCAGTATGTGTAACTGTCAGTACATTTTCTTTGCTGTGAGACCGGTGTTTTTATAACAGACGAAAATTGTATTTTGAAATATTTGTAAAACTTAAATACTGTTTGTTGCGGAGAACCAATATATATGCAAGTATGTATTAGGTGTTGCGAACCTAGTAACAATTTAGTTCAGTTGTGACCAGAAGTATAAACCAAAAGCAGCATGAACGAAAAGTATAATCTCATGCACATTCGTTTCGTGCTTACTGGGGATTCATCAGTTGGAGCCGGTATTACGCCCTTTAACCACAATATATTTGGGCTCCTACTGATGAGTCGCCAGTAAGCACGAAACGAATGTGCATGAGATTATACTTTCCGTTCATGCTGCCTTTGGTTTATCCTTCTGGTCACAACTGAACTAATTTGTTACTAGGCTCGCAAAACCTAATACATACTTGCATTTATAAAACTTGTTGGAAGAACCAAACGGTTTACCATTTATAAGAGCCCCAGTAATGTTATTAATATTATGACACAACAATACTCGACACAAAAAACTCTAGAATGCAATGAAATTACATATATGAGAAGAATGAAAAAGCAAAGTAAACAACGGTAAAAGCCGCAATTGGCTGGCTTACGATTTAAGTGCGGCTACAACAAGTATGTTGCCTTTCGGCGACCATTTCAGATCGGAGACGCGAGAATTCGATCGTTCAATCATGGCAACACAGGTGACACTGCCGCTTTTTGTCACATCGAAAATTGCCAACGACATTTTGTTGTTCGCATTCGTCTGTAGAAAAGCGAAACGACTGCCGTTCGGTTCCCACTGGAAGCAGGCTACGCCCTCTTTCACCTCGAACTGATCGACAGGGTAGAGCTTCTCTCGCATTCGCACAATTTCAAAGTTTACATATGTACCCTAGGATATTAGACAAGAAAAAAACATATTTTAATACATTTCAATCATTATCAGAGACCGCAGTACAACAGCCTTTAATAACAGACATGCCAATGCTACATAACCATTAGTACGAGAAAGACGTTAATAATGAATATAATATAAAAGATGACGAAAAGTATACATTTCTTTCTAAATGAGTGATTTACGAAGGAAAAAACGTTGTTAAGATAAAGACTTACCTAGGTAACTCATAGAATTAAGGAAACCTAAATCTCCACACAAACCATTGCGAACAAATAAGATATAAGACAAAACGACATTGGCTATGCAGCTTCGTTTGTGTTCATCGTACGGCTTCAGAAAAACGACGAAGCCTCGGAGCTAAGTCTTCGCAGCAAAAATAAGGCTTACGATAATTAAATCGTAAATCTGCAACAAGATCGTCACTGAGCGCGGTTCGATTCCATATCCCAGTTTCCAACCACGAACGTAAGACTAACGGATCCTTAACTATCGTCACTGATTTGAGATGACTTTAGCTGTTTCCATCATTTCAATGTCAATATATCTTGTTTCCAACGCAAATCTGACGATGGCCATAAGAACAATGCTCTACTGGGCAATTGGAACAAAGACAAATATAAAACGTATCAGAGCCAGCGCAGTTAATTGAGCTTTATTTGATTTCTAACGAAAAGAAACTTTTGTGTCGATCTAACAATAATTAAGCCGATTTTAGCTTTGCTGATTTGTTGATGATAACCCTATATAGACCATGCTTCTCAAACAATGGGTCGATTTCCCATAAACGTCTAATCTTAGACTCAACAGAACCAAGTATCATTAGTGTATAAAAATCTGCATGTATAATGCATTTTAAGCACAAGCTTCAAGGTAGGGCAAAATAGTAGTGTTTTTTCATCTATGTCGAAGGATCGAGATAGATACTCTAGCTTCCGCAATTCTCATTCACCTCATTACTCAAATTTGCTTACATCAAAGGAAGTAACATCAATTAACGTGTAATCTACATTGCACTGAGAGTTTAACAATTTGCGCTCTAACAGCCAAGAAAAATCGATATCAAAAACGTTGCCTATGCTTAGACTTATAAACCATCCTTGCAAAGAAAACAAGTGATGATAATAATAATAATAATAATAATAATAATAATAATAATAATAATAATAATAATCCTAATTAGCGCCACAAACGGCTGTCATCATAAATCGGGCAAATATTCACAATTTTGACTGAGCGACTGAAAATTCGGCGTACGTAGTAACACAGGTGATTCCAAATGCAAGGCATAATTTACTCTTAACTTCTTGTAATAATGAAATTAGAAAGAAATTAGCTTTCTTTAAATTTTTCTATGCAATGAAATACATTTAATTTCAAAACAACAATTAAACAAGAAAAAAAGATCACGCTATGCTAAATGATAAACAAAAAATATCGAGAACTGACTGGCGGAACTAGAGAACAAGTTAAAATACTGATTTTTTTATTACCGCCAAAGTTCACGCTACCATTAGCGACACGTGCGAGCTAGAGTCGCCAGTCATTTGGCGACAATGGTTATAGCTACCGTAGTGGCAGCAATTTACAGAACGAATGAAGCATCGTAAAAAATCTAAGATAGGTTGCGAAAAAAGTTAGAATGCTAGATAATGCAAGTTGAAAACGAGGAGACAGGATTTCCTGCCTAGCTTCGTCACTCACCATATATTTGACTTGTTTGGCTTCGTCAACTTTGCGTTTTGCACATCGCAGAACTTGCACAGCCAGGTAATCGCCTTGCGGATGCCACATTAAGCCGATCTGAGCGACCGAAAACAGGTTTTTCGTACACAACTCCTTGCGAGACGGGATCTCAATTAGAGCAACTCTACAAAAAGAAAGTGAAAAAATAGATTACATCAAGAGAAAAAACCGGAGGAAAGAAACTGTTGCTATTCGTTATTAAATTCGAATGCCATTACTGCACACTTACCGTGCTTCCGCCTCCTTTTAGCACAACTCTATAAAGAGTTTTCCAAGTTATGAACTATTTTGCAATCCATTAATTTTTTTTAAAAAATTGCCGTTGTCAACGACTTGGCTGCGGTTTTTCCCTTCCTCCATTGACAATTTCAATCTGTCAAATGCTGGTTTCGCATACCGCTCAGCTGGTTTTTCGTAGTATTTGCCACTACAATTACGTATCTCAATTTACTTTTCAATTAGCATTTCAACATTGCATGGCTTATCATGCGTTCAATATAGCAAACATCATTATTGACAGATCACATTCACGATTTCCGTGGAGATGCAGGAAGACGACTAATGACATCATGTCCGGGAGGGCAACACAAGCAAACATAGTACTTCTAGTGGCCTTTGTCGGTCCTCGTGTGCAATTTAAACTTAATGATAGTTTAGACAATGACTGCTGCTATTGGCAAAGTGCGTAAAACTATGGAATCAACCGTCTTTTTCATTAAGAATACTGTTAGTTTTTTCAAATGCTAAAGAGACTATGGACGAATCACTACGGCTGCCAGCGCCGATAAATATTTTTAAATTAATTCGTTCACTCGGAAAGATTCAGACAGAGTGACGATCCAGACATAGTCAACAGGTTTACATATCTTGGTAGCTCTATCAGTAACTCAGACAAATTGTCTGACGAGGTGAGAATGAGAATCGCGAAGGCTAGAAGAGCTTTCACGAGTCTTCACCATTAATGAAGAAACGCGAGTATTTCACTCTGCCTTAAATGTCGTGTCTAAAATGCTTTGTAGGCGCAGTTTTATTACACGCTGGTAAGACTGTTTCTTGGAGTTGATAAGTTAATACGCTTACAAGCATTCCACCATCGTTGTTTGAGAAGAATAGCACACGTAGGTTACCAACAGCGATTAACCAACGCTGACATTCGTAAACATTTTTGTATCGGTCAGCACGTGATCCTCGTTAGAAAAACAAAACGTCTCAATCAAATGTTGTCTCGGACATGGCAGAATCAGATTAAGTCAACTACATCAAAAGTGGGTAGTGTAGGGCCCACTCGTTTTCCAGAATGGGGTCCGCGTGCACATCGTACTTCTCGGTTGGAAACCCTGCGCAATATGGCATCGAGCCAAGCGCAGTGGCGAGCTTGATGCAGATTTCTAGTAAAATCCTCTTCGTAATTTTCTTTTCTTTGTAGGCAGAGTTAGCTGCGAGGTTTGGTGTTGTTGATGCCGTAATACAGTGAAAATCTCAAAGAAGTTGTATTACTGATGTTGTGTAGATGTTTAGTTTGCCTCGCTTCTGTCTGTTATCTAGATAAATATACTCACAGTAACAAGGCGCGCTCTCTCTCTCTCATAAATCTCAGTAATAATTTTTGTAACTAAATTATTATTTTTTGTCGTAATTTATTTTAAAAATACCTTGTATTTTTGTTTCTTCCGGTTATATGGATGTGAAACATTAGCTACTATTTGCATTTAATGGCTGTGTATGATGATGATGATGATGATGATGATGATAATGATGATGATGATGATGATGGATTAAAGGAAAATTCTTTGCCTTCCTGGCATATGGCAACAGCCTTTGCTACAGCTTACTGATCACCCACTAAGCATGTGCATTAAGAAAGAAGCAGATAAACATAAACAGAGATTAGAGTCTAGCGCAGTGGGGCTCCAGCATGAACGGAAGGAAAAAGGCATCTGCACCAAACTATTCTAGAAAAAAGGCAAAAGCAAAATATTTGCGCTTTTGATAGAGAACCATGCTGCATGAGTAAAGCAGTCGTCAATCACCTTCTACATTACTGTGTCTGAAGATAGAGCAGGGTCACATAAAAGAACTATGATATGTATCTGCATAAACGAGTCTGCACAGCAATATATCTGCAATAAGGAATTGACGCTCTCCTGCTATACGGCCGTAAAAACTAATCAAAGCTGTTAGATAGTTTAAAATAACGCAAGATCACCAAATACCAGTTCACAGATAATAATAAGAGATAAAATGATACTCTGGGAGGTAAACGATCAGTTGGGATCACTCGCCATTCAGGCGGCATTTTTGTTCGATCCAGTGGCTGAAACCTGCAATCAGAGTCTGACACGCGAGCTCCACTTACGTTACAACCGGTTAAACACTGCGTGTTAACTGCATAGGCCCTGCAGTATGCCCTCAGGCGATTATATGCTTTTTGTAGAACCAAGTAACCGCATCCATTAGCGTACCGAACAGAATCTGGAATACTTCAGAAAATAGGCTTCAGCAAGCGTAGGCCGTTCACACAGTAATCTAGCGCCGATTATCTATTTGCAAGTTCTAGTAACAACCAATTAGTTTATTAATGCGCAAAATCTTCTATCATAAATAGCATCACACAGCAGGTCTCAAGCTTTGTATTGGTTTATTATTAGACATGCTGCCGATAGTCTAAACATTCACCTTTTTACTTAAATGAGTTGTAAGCAGATCCAATGTACAAGCGGCCGTCACTCAGCCAAGGAAGACTCGAAGCGCACAAGTCAATCACTTCAAAAATCTCAATCCGCCATACATGGCTAAGAGTGTCAATTCTTTGCGGTCTTTTAAGGCGTGTATAGCCTCCGAAATTGACGACATATCACATTGGTTATAAAATCTCTTGAAAGAACTTAACAACACGACTTTAAGGGAGAAATTCGTCCATACTGGGTTAAAGAACGCTGATATGCTACCTAGACATGAAAGCGAAACCACAATCTCAAGAAATTTTCGGGGTAATTCAGTGCTTTGTTGAATTGAAGGCTGTCGCTCTCCTTATTCTCTAAAAAAGTGGGTATTAGGCAAATTACGGCAGTGATTCAACCGTGATTTGGATGTACAGATGTAATTCATAGGCTCTCGATATAAGCAGCCAACCATCCTTTCTTAACTAGACTATTTCTTAGTTTGCGGTAGTAATGCTCGCACTTGTTTACAGTGATTTTGCTAAATATTGGCGCTCGAGCAAAAATTCCTTGTTAGCTTGAAGGCTCTAGCGCGGATTCATCGATTTGTGTCAACATTATTAACCGACTTCCTTAATCATTTGCGCCGTCGTAAAGTCCATCCCCTCCTCAACGTGGTACGACGGTGTCAACCATGTCTCAATGGCCGATCGTACATGGGCTAACGGGGCTATGGCGGTGGTGTCACCAGGGCGTGATGGATTTCCGACAGGCAATCGGATCTCCTATAAAATACCACATGAGCCCGACGTCGGCACCATGACTCGGCGTGTGTTTCCGCCACAAAAGGGTTCAACAGCCACAGGATTACATGAACTCCTGGACAGTACCCCGTACTTCCGAATGGCGAATGAGCTCTCAACAGCCACCGGCAACCATGCAACTTACTGCTGCCTTGCAGACTGCGCTTGGATGTGCAAAGGCTAGATGTGCGTCCTCGATCAAAAAGCCGAGTGGTGAGGGGACACCACTTGTACCAAATTCCCAAGAAACTCCATGAAATGTCACTGGAGCCGGCTTATCCTCCAAAAGGAGTCAGCCGCAGTAAAGTAAAAAGTAATCATTTGCGAATGGCCTGTTTATTCGACAAGGTCGTTTTTCGTCCTACCTTATTCAACCTTGTCGATACAAAAGTATTTGTTGCGTTCTTTTTTACGCAAACTGTCGTCTAGATAAGTGGTGGTGGCTGGCATGCATGACCAATCCTTTTTTGCTGCCAGAAAAGAACCTCAGCGAGCTCGAGGTCAACAGGTCGACTGCCGCCACAAATCTCCACATCTAGTTGTTGCTCTTATGCCACAATAGAAAGAAGGAATAATAAGACTGAGAAGCCTCTACGATCCACACTGCTGAAATAACAAGCACCCGTATATCCCTTTGATAATTATCATGGCTGATACGTCCGATCTGAGCGACAATTCATATAATGCGACGCTGCATCTAACAATTATTTAGTATGCCAACATCAATGATTAAAGATATCTCGGCAGATGTGCATGTATACCTGTGTCAGTTTTCCGTGGGCAGTTATTCTGATGTAATACGGGCGGTACATGAAGTGAAAATTTAATGATTCTGGAAGCCCTGAACGGAGGTCAATCACCGTCTAATAACCAGAATGTGGACGCCACTATTTCACCCGCATAGGTTACAACAATTCACATTGTTACAAACCACCGCTTTTGCTGCTAGAAAATTAAGATCAACTAGATTCAGTTACGAATATGAACAAGATTGTAGAGCCTGATGCCACTATCACAGCTACTTTCTGCTTGGATTACCTTTCAGAAACAGAGTTTCTTGCGCACTTTTGACCTAGTTCAGCTTCAAATCGCCGTAAATCAAAAGGCTGTGCAAGTTAAAATTTGATAGCTACACAAATACGTCTGACAACCATGTTTTCGTAGCAATAGCCAACTTTGATGCCTAGAACGTCCCAATTGTCCTATCTAGGGCTGAAACGAATAAAACAAAAAGTCCTCGCATAAGTGCACAAATTAAATGAACTAGTCAGCAAAATGGTGGAAGCACAAGTGAATATAAAGCAATAAATATTTTTATTTTGTTTCTAAATGTACGCGTTTTATACGAGCAAACTCCAATAAATAATTGATCTAATATAAAGTAATTGTGTCAAGTTGATGGGTGTTCGAGCTTGCCTACACATATTTCACGCTTATTCTTAGTTAAGTTTTCGGAAAACGTGACTCAAAACCTGCAATAGATAAATACATGTTCAGAGTCGTAATACGTGTTCCAAAACGAACGACCGTTCAGGATGGAACACCATATTATTCTTTATTTTTACACACATTTATATTCACACCGTTCGTATACTAACATGTTTTGCTTTGTCTTTTAGCATGTATATCTGCATTATATGAAGAATAAAGCCTAATATTTTAGGCAACTCCTTCTTCTGGTTTTCGATTCACTCTGCCCTTTTGCTGTGCGTGTTACTGTGATTCAGAACAATTTATTCATCATATAACCCAATCATGGAACGCCTACTCAGACCAGAAAGATTTGATGTTGAACCTAGTGCACCAGATGCAGCAAAACAATGGAATCATTGGTATCGTACATTTTGTGGTCTCCTGAAATCAGTCGAATCCATGAATACGTATAAATTAGACACTCTTATTTCCTACGTCTTTCCTAACGTATATGAACACATCGTTGACTGTGATACGTATGATAATGCTATCAAAACTCTAATGAATCTCTATGTCAGACCGAAAAATGAAGTCTTTGTTCGTCATATACTCGCGACTACTAAACAAGAAAATGGACAAACATTGGATCAATTTGTTCAGATTCTGAAATCGTTAGCTAGGGAGTGCAATTTCAAACCAACTACGGCCGAGGAAAATCGAGACGATGCTCTGCGCGATGCCTTCATTAATGGAATCCAGTCCAATTCAATCAGATAACGTCTCTTAGAACATAACTCACTTAATTTTCAAGCGGCTTTTGATCAAGCACGTGGTCTCGAAATGACGGAAAAGCAATCATTATCATATCAAAACTGTTTGAATTCTGCACACACTGCAACGGTTCAGCCACTCTGTCCTTCATCAACCTCCGATAAATCTACAGATAATCTTGTTGCTGCTGTTAAACAAAAATGTGACTTTTGTGGGTACGATTATCATTTAAGATGGAAATGTC
The DNA here is from genome assembly GCA_029291075.1 of Eudiplozoon nipponicum. NCBI lineage: Eukaryota > Metazoa > Platyhelminthes > Monogenea > Mazocraeidea > Diplozoidae > Eudiplozoon > Eudiplozoon nipponicum. The sequence goes on along the minus strand of JAQBSW010002034.1, from coordinate 35,082 downwards.
CGGCCAGAAACGCTTTCTGTAAAAGTTGTGGAAACAAAGGACATTTTCAAAAGGTATGCCGCTCTAAGAATCACCGCCCAGTGGTTTCGACGCTTCATCCTACCATATCTGCAACTGTATTAGCTGCTGCTCCTGATTGTCTCACCAAATGTGTAATAAATCCAGAAGTCAATAACATAAATTGTCATGCTCTCGTTGGTACAGGCAGTTCCTGTAGTTATGTTTCAGAATCCATCGTTTTGAAAAATAATTGTAAAATTCACTCCTCACGAGAAACAATAACTATGGCGTCTAGCTCATTATCGTGTCATACCAAAGGCCATTGTTTTGTGTCGATTCAATACAAATCAGGTGTTTATAAAAATATCAAGCTATCTATACTTTCTGATCTTTGTACTGACGTACGCCTCGGTCATGACTTCCTGGGATTACATAAAAGTGTAAATATCTCTTTTGGTGGTCATAAATCGTCATTCACCGTCTGTTTACTGAAACCTGCATCTGTTACGTCCCCGCCTCTTTTCCACCATTTAACTGCTAACTGGAGGCCTATTGCTACGAATGGATGAAATATTTATCCGGGATGAAATAAACAGATTAGTTTCTGATGGCATTATCGAACCTTCAACATCCCAGTGGAGAGCACAAGTTCTCGTGGTATCGAATGAGAATCACAAGAAACGTATGGTTGTGGACTACAGCCAAACGGTCAACAAATTCACACTCTTAGACGCCTATCCTTTGCCGAAAATAGACCAAATGGCTGAAACCATTTCAAAATATCATATATTCAGCACTTTGGATCTCAAAAGCGCTTACCACCAAATACCTATCCAAGAACATGAAAAGGTATTTACTGCTTTCGAAGCGTGTGGACGCTTGTTTCAATTCCGTCGCATTCCCTTCGGAGTGACGAATGGTGTCTCATGTTTCCAAAGAACTATGGATCATATAATCGCACAGGAACATCTCACAGATACATTTGTCTATGTGGACAATGTGACAGTTTGCGGGAGAGATACGCTTGAACACGAAACAAATCTCAACAAATTTCTTAATGCCGCTAAAAATATGGATTGACCTTAAATGAATCAAAGAGCATTTTCGCAGCTAAAGAAATTACTCTCCTTCGTTTTCAAATATCGAATGGAAAAATTAAACCTGATCCTGACCGATTAAAGCCTTTACAAGATCTCCCACCAGCGTCGAATGTGCAATCGCAACAAAGAATTGTGGGATTTTTCGCTTATTATTCGCCGTGGATCTCCAACTTCTCCGATAAAATTCACTCACTCGTTCATAATCGAACTTTTCCTTTGCCCGTCTCTGTGAAACAAAATTTCGATGATCTTAAAAAAGAATTAGCCGTAGCAACTCTAGCTTCTATTCGTTGTGATATTCCGTTTGTCGTCGAAACCGATGCTTCGGACGTAGCTATTGCTGCCACTTTGAACCAAGATGGAAGACCCGTGGCGTTTTTCTCTCGGACGTTGACGCCATCTGAAAAACATCACTCAGCTGTTGAAAAAGAAGCCTATGCCGTGGTTGAAGCTATTCGAAAATGGAGGCATTTGCTTTTGGGTAATCATTTCAAACTTGTCACTGATCAAAGATCTGTTTCCTTTATTTTTGGCAATCAAAATCGGGGAAGAGTGAAGAACGATAAAATTTTGCGCTGGAAAATGGAATTATCACCTTACAGCTTCGATGTTGTCTATAGACCCGGAAAAGATAATAAAGCAGCAGATGCACTAAGTCGATCCTGTTGTGGTGCGCTTCTAAATGGACTGGATTTAAAACAAATACATGATTCTCTTTGTCATCCTGGAATTTCTCGTATGCTCCACTTTGTGAAATCTCGTAATTTACCATATTCTATTGATGAAATTCGAAAAATGACCTTGAGTTGTGAAGTGTACTCTGAAATCAAGCACAGATTTACTTCGGCAATTCAAGGCCAATTAATCAAAGCTGCCCAACCGTTTGAGCGGTTATCTATGGATTTTAAAGGACCTCTTCCTTCATCAACTCGTATTCGTTATCTACAGACGGTCATCGATGAATATTCTCGATTTCCCTTTGCATTTGCTTGTCCTGACCTTAGCAGTCACACCGTCATACTTCACCTGTGTCAAATATTCGCAATGTTTGGAATGCCTTCGTACATTCACTCAGACAGAGGTTCTTCCTTCATGTCGACCGAGGTACAAAATTTTCTTCGGGGAAAAGGTATAGCTTCGAGTAGAACGACTCCTTATAATCCCAAAGGAAATGGACAGGTAGAAAGAATGAATGGTACCTTATGGAAATCGATCCTTCTCGCTCTCAGATCAAAAAGGCTTTCAGTTGAAAACTGGGAATGCGTGCTGCTGGACGCATTACATTCAATCCGTTCATTATTGTGCACATCTACCAACGAAACCCCTCACGAGCGTCTTTTTCGACACAATAGAAGGTCGACTTTTGGTACCACACTCCCAACCTGGCTTACTGTTCCTGGCAAAGTTTTACTCAAGAAGAATGCTAGAGTTTCTAAATATGACCCCTCTGTGGAAGAAGTTGAACTAATTCATTGCAATCCTAACTATGCGCATGTTCGTTTTCCTGATGGAAGAGAAGATACAGTATCTATCCGTCAATTAGCCCCGAAAGGCTCCGACGCACTGATGAATGAAGCTGGAACTAATATGGGACTCCGTGAAAATGAACCGGTTGTTGCTGATGAACAAACCTCCTATAATGACGATGCCGATAATGATAATGTTAAGGCAAATGGTGAATCTACGGATAACTCAAATGCTCGTGACCTATCAGAGAATCTCGAAAACCTTATCAATCAACAACAATGTGTTCATCCTTATAACTTACGAAGTGGAAATGTTTAAATACTATGTTTTCTCAATCCTCTTTGAATTGTTACTATAACAGTCTTGTTCCGACTCTGACGCTACGCTACAAATCGCAGTGGAGGAGAATGATATGATTGTTTATTTGTACACACATTTATATTCACACCGTTCGTATACTAACATGTTTTGCTTTGTCTTTTAGCATGTATATCTGCATTATATGATGAATAAAGCCTAATATTTTAGGCAACTCTTTCTTCTGGTTTTCGACTCACTCTGCCCGTTTGCTGTGCTTGTTACTGTGATTCAGAACACTACACCATCTAAAACCAATTGTTGCATGATCTTTTCGAGTGTAGATGTCCTGGGGCTGAAGAACGTCATATGGCACAACTCCTTAGAGTATGTCTGAAATATGTGCTCTGCACAACATCCCAGCAGTCTTTCACACTTATTGCGAATTTATCTTAAAGTTATCTATCACAAAGATTAAATTCTGAGTCGCTTAAGCGCAGATCTGTAGCATCAATGCCATTCACAACCAAGACTATATTTTATTTAAATGATCAGTTTTTGGGCTGGCAGCGATAATATTTATTTTCAAATCAAGATTGCGATCTTGGTATAAACACCATTCCTATTATATATATGCCAGTATAAACTAAGAAAATTCTGGACAGTACATGATGAGTTCCTAATAAGGACGAAACCGATCCATTGGATGAATTGCCGATACTACATTACACAAAGCTTAATTAAAAATGACAAATATATACGTATAGTGGAACGTTGCTTAAATCGCAACCTTGATTTAAATAAAAAGATTATAACTGAAATTGTCGCTCTACTTAGTAGATTGCTGTCGTGAGCTGCAATTGGTGAGAAGAAATGTAGTCTCCCAATCGTTGTAATTAACTGAAAATGTCAGATGCACAATTCCTACGCAGTCACGAACATAACCTACTAACAGCTTTCAAAGCAAGTATAAAGGTGACGCAACGCAGCAATCGTAGTTTGCGTAAATCGTTTCTTTTCGTGGACATGTGCAAAATGGCAGAGAATAGTTAAAATAATAATTATCAACAAAATACAAAACTATACATTAATGTTCAGTATAAGCACTAACCTGGCTGGTGTGTTTGCCGATTCTGGTACCCAATAGGCGATCACGTTATCACTTGGAGACCAAGCCATTGCGGCAATACCAGTCTGCGCTTTTATCGGTTCCTTATCAAACAAGCGAAAAGTGGACGTTTCATACACGTAGATTGCACCGCCACGGAGAATGGCAAAGTACTGATCATTATGTGACCACTTAACAACAGGAAACGTAACAACATCAGCTGTCAGTTCACGACAACTGACGCCGCGCAATATGTCCCATACGATGACATCCCCTTTCTCCCGCCCATTCTCGTCAGATGAGGCTGTTGTACTCGGCGTAACAGTCACTAAATAACTGCAATTGCCATAATTACAGGAAATATAAGAATGAAAAATGTAAATATCTGAAGTCAGCAGGAACGGAATGTGCAATCTTAAGTACACACATGTTTCGTACATAATGCGAAAACATAATTAGGCACCAAAACTACGCTAAAAACCTTCACGTATTTAAAAATTACTTTTCGTTTCGCCAGGCTCTCATCTTTCAATGTTTCCACTGTAGTCTATTACAGGACAATTCATAGAACTCGTAGGACAGTAAAATCTCGAATCCTTTACATTTCAAATTGGACAGCTTGATATTCGCATTGATTGATAGGTTCGTACTGGTCTTGTCACACTGAAGCCGTCCACAAATATTCTATCCGAAAATGCTTTCGTTCATAAAATTTTGATTCAACGTCATTTGCGGACAACACATTTGTGGACGGCTTCAGAGTGACGGGACCAGTGAGAACCCATCAATCAACGCAAAAGAAAAGTTGTGCACCAGGAAATGGAAAGGAATAAAAATTTTACCAACATAAGAGTGCCGTCAATTGTCTCCCATATCTTTCGTCAAATTCAGTCATACAATTGGACAGTGCAATCTTATAAATACTAGCAGACTCGTCCCTCGCTGCTGCGACCTCACAATAATTCAAATTTATGGAGATAAATTTTGATAAAATTTCAAAACGGCGTCAGATTTTGAGGACATAACTATCGCTTGCTTACATATCTCCTCGGGTTTTATTTTATCATTTCTGCTGCTAATGATTTACCTCCTTTTCTTTTGATAATGCTTGGGAAAATGTCATGTTTACATGAGGTTAAGTAAACATAAGATCCTAAGCATTGGGATTCAAGTGTCAAAATATCATCTTGTATAATACTAATCTGAATCATATATAGATAATGACCCTCCCAGGAAGTGGTAGAATTAGGTGTTGCGAACCTAGTAACAAATTAGTTCATTTGTGACCAGAAGGATAAATCAAAGGCAGCATGAACGAAAAGTATAATCTCATGCACATTTGTTTCGTGCTTACTGGCGACTCATCAGTAGGAGCCGGTATTACGCTTTAACCACTATATACTTGGGTGAGAGAATGTGGATAATAGGACGGTACAACATTCTTGACCAAAATATATAGTGGTTAAAGGGCGTAATAACGGCTCCTACTGATGAGTCGTCAGTAAGCACGAAACGAATGTGCATGAGATTATACTTTCCGTTCATGCTGACTTTGGTTTATCCTTCTGGTCACAACTGAACAGGTTCGCAACACCTAATACATACTTGCATATATATATATTAGTTCTCCGCAACAAACAGTACTTAAGTGGTAGAATTGCTGTAGCGAAATAATTATGAATCGGTGGAGCCGCTTTCAATTTATTTGCGGACATATATACATACAGACAAACATTCAATTTTATATTTAAAATCAATTTAAAATAAACATATCATATTTTGCTGTAACTTTTGGCTTGCATATTTCAAAAAACAGTAAATGAGCTTCCGATATAGCAGACTACCCATCCTTAACTTTTTAATTTATACATTTTTTACTTAAGCAACATGATGATAAACCTTTATATATATATATATATATATATATATATATATATATATGTTTGCACATAACAACCTGTACCATATATACAGATCGACCTTCCCACGAAGTGATAGAATTGGTGTAGCAGAATTGGTGCAGATCGGTAGACCCGTTCTCATTTTGTTGCGGACATACAAACATACATACATTCATTCATTCATTCATTTATATTTATATATATATATATATATATATATATATATATATATATATATATGCTACAAAAATGACAAACCTTCATTTTGGATAAATATTTTAAAATTTAACACTTTAAGCATCAATACAAAAAATTATTGCACATCATGATAAGTTGAATATCATAAGTAGTACCTTCCATTGATGATCTTACAACCAAACAGAAAAGTAATAATAGTCAGAATGAAACCAAGTTAAGCAATTTTGTATTTATTGAACTAAAAGCAATATAATTTCGCCGGTTACCTATCGCTTCGCAGGCGGTAGACCGGTAACTTGCAGAATTTTGCATGATGACATACATCGATTCGCAACCCTAGCAAGACAGTTGCCCGGCGGATAAAGCAAAAACTAATCTGGTAAAGCATAAGACCGATTCACTAAAATAAAATATGCCTTGAAATGTATCAATCGGCACGCGACAGACCGTTCTTGCCCGTTTTGCTCTACCTTTCAAGATCGTGTGCGTGTAGCAAAGATTTCTTTAATGGGCAAAGTGCAACATTCTTCGTTTTGCGATAAACTGCAATTCCAAAAACGGATTATTCCAATTAATTACTAACTGCAAGCCTGCTTGTTTATGTGGCTGTTTTAGCAGTACACATGCGCTTGTTTCTGTGCCCAAGCTTTATAATACTGCAACAAAATAAAGTTTTGATAGCTAAATAAATAACTTACATTGACATTCTGCACTCTTAATGAGATCACGCATGCAGGGAATTTTAGGTTGCTGCAATTGAACTGGAATAATGTGTTGTCTGGCTTTTTCAAATTGAATATATATATATATATATATATATATATATATATATATATATATATATATATACAGGGTCGTTCAATTAAGGTGATTTCATGTACTTGTAAATGTAGTTTTAGTTACTGAGGGCTTTGTTTGGTTCAAACCATTGATGTCGAAAATAAAAATATAAATAGATTTGTTTTGATTAAGGTAACCACATTTGCTTAAATCTGGTGGTGTCAGCATTGTATTGTGTTATTAGAAGTTGGAAGAAGGTATTGGAAATGAGGTACCGAAACGTTACCAGTCAGCCAAAATTACATCGTACCAAATTTCCAGTGTTTACTACGTATGATGTGGAAGCGTTTGCAGTGAGAGGACGAATCAGCACTCAGTCACGACGAAGTCGAACTCAATGTGTACTTGGAAATGAGGATTGATCGGATCTTTGCCGAGCTGATAATGCAAATCTAACACCCACAAAAGAAAATCGAGGTTACTTTAAATATTAACAGATTTTCAGTTTATTCGCCTTATTGAAGAAATAGACGTTATCAATAAAAAACGAATCCCCCTTAAGAGAGAAAATCAGCGTCTGATTGTCTTTAATGTATCAGAGATATCGTCAGTTTACTCATGGGCAGCAATTAAACAACATCACGAAAGTATAATTTAGCGAACATTGGTTGCATGGGCGGTGATAACAATTACGTTTTTAATTAAGGTTGCGAGCACGATTAAAAACGTAATCACGATAGTATACCTGTATCAACAACGTGGAACATTAATCTTTACAATGATCAGAGCCATAAAAAATGAAGTCAATCTTACCTCTTAGACATCATAGAGCCGCAGACCTCGATAATATATTTCCAACCTTATCTAAAGATGAAGGCAACAACTTCTGGAGTGGTAACAAATATTTTTCTTATTATATGAAATGAGCGATTCGCAAATTAAAAAAAACGTAATTCTTATGGCAATCCTCGTGGTATACACTTGACTCCAATCGTACTTAGATTATTTGCTTCTATTACCTTACGCTGTTTCAGCGCTTCGCATAATTCACATGCTAGAAAATAATACGTCGTATTCTTAGAATATTAGTGTTTAGACATTTTTTTTACCTAAATGCAATTAAGTGAACAGCGATACGTATATCATAGTTCCATGATATCCGTCTTTCAAGACTACAAGGATACATTTGTATTAGTGGATCACAAATTTCTCCTTGCTACTCCATTGAAAAGCGATGCGCCCACTAAATTTTTGATTATATGTATTTAACACAAACACTTCTGGTCGCGTCAGAATCTACTGTGAATTCTCGTACAACCACCCTGCAAGCAGTTGTGCCTGTCAAGGATGTACAAATTTCCAGTTTCTGTTCATTTTAAATAGATGTCATCTAAACGCATCCATACGTGCGGAATTCAGGCATCAACGTTCTCCAGACACAAGATTAATCCAACTTGATTATGCAGAATATATTTTATTATTAAGTGAAAACCTGTATTCTGCGCAGGCCACCATGGAAAATTATTACGCTACGTTTCGTTTTTCGGTTTTAATTTATTTCTACAGGATCAACCATGATTCACGCTATGGCATTAAGATAAATACCTGGATATACATGACATGTTAACAAATCTCGGTAGATATAAAAATAATTCTGGCGATATGAGTGACAAGATGAGTACGAGAATCTCTTAACTTCGCCAATTATGGAAAAACACGAATGCTTCACTGTGCCTTAAAGATTGTGTGCACAATGCATATGTGCGTGAAATTTTACCACGCTAGTGAGATTTCGCCATTTAGAGTAGACGATTTCTGACTCTCAAAAGCACTCCACCAGTGCTTTGAGAATCACAACACAAGTTACCAAAAACGAATAGGCAAAGCTGACATCCATAGACGTATTCTAGGCTATAGTCTGTTGTCCGACGACCGGTTAAATACAATGAGATTGGTGTTTACATCAAGCTCGAAAACTTGATTTAAAGAATTGTCATCAACTCCCGCGCAATCAATTATTGTTTAAGAGTAACATGTTCCACGCAACTATCAAACGGCCGTTCGCCATTATTGTTGCACATTGAGCATAAACTGCATCTGGCATCTAGATGAAAATCTAATGTAGTTATGCGCGTAATTTGACCATCCATGGCACCCATGCTCTACTCAGTAAAGAGCTTAGGCCGCAGTAAAATGTGTCTTTGCTGCAATCGGTGCGGGCCATACATACACAGCGAAAAAGCAACGTTGATTTAAGTTACTGGCATTGATTCTAGTAGATATGTTTAAGGTTACCGATTAAACCAGCTTCAGATCTTGATCACAGGACAATACCGACTCATCATTATCCAGTTTGAGAAAACATCGTGGAACCAGAGGTTTGAAACCAATAACCTGTGATTAAGCACGGTACACCCGGTTAAATAATACACGTAGAATCCGACATTCTAGTTTCGGATACGCAAAACAAATCGATTTCTAATTTGTCAGACGTGCGTACTAGAAAACCGTTCTCCAATTTGCTACAATTTGCGCATATTAAATGCGAATGACGTTAAAATTGAATCTATGCCTAACGTATAGTAGTTTACATTAACCATTTTTTTATATTTGGCAATTTAGCAATGGACCTAGTGATAAAATCAACATCCACAACTTCCATAGCATATGAAAACGTTATTGTTAGATTGAAAAGAACAACAATAGGAGGAGGCACAATCTGAAATAATGATATCTGCTGTGGCCTTATTTCACTTATCCACTCTGAATAACTCAGCAGATAAGGCGGCCCTTTTATCTTGCGCAACGGCCGATTTAGTGTTGATTCACTATGATTTGTATTTTTCGTAGTTACATGGGGAATCTAGAAGAACTAAAGGTCGACAAAGCATAGTGGAGATGGCTTACGTACAGTTTTGCACTTAGATACTACCAACCAAGGATGGCGAGTAATACACACTAAGGTGTCAGTGGCCAAGGTTTTACTCAGCAACCGAAGATTGCAATTCGCGTCTGGTACGCATACTAACATTTCGCTACTACCCATTTAGCTAAGCTTTACTCTGTAGTTGGATTGATTTAGTGCACATGCAGTTCAATAACCAACTCTGTATTGCGTTTAAAATGAAGAAGAGTAAGTCAATAAATCAATGTGACAGTAAAACATTGATGCTGTAATAGTCTTAAGGTTTTCTTAGTTAACTAAATAGCTCATTAACAAGATATACATTAATGGAAATGGTAAAAACAACCACGTTTCCATTACAAAAATTGTTAAATGAAGATCATTGAGAAATATTGAAACCTAGTTATCAAAAATGAAGTCTTTAAAGAATAAAGAACAATATGGAAAAATAACCATTTTACCGGTCTTGTGGAGAAAATTCGGCGACTTTAACATCCGCATGAGGGAAGCGACCAATTTTTGTAAAATTTTCTCCACCCCAAAGAGCAATACCTTGCGGGTGTGATGAGGCCAGATAGCTACCTTTCGGAGACCATCTCATCCAGCCTTCACACCACTTCTCACGACAATTAATTAATACCGGTTCAGAATTCGTATGCCAATAAACACTAGCAACATCACAATCATTATAAACTGCGACAAATTGATCACGGCAATATTCATTCAGAAGCCAGCTTTTAATGTTACCATGATCTTTGTATTCTTGTTTTGGAGGAGGAACAAACTCATCTTTAGAGTCCATTATTTTGTCGAAATCTTTCAGAAGATTTACTTTTATCGTATGGCTCTTGTCCAACGGAGCATTATTCATTGCATGCATAGCATTAACGGCCGACTTGGCGGTTCCATAAGAAATGAAAGCATAACCGACCGTACCACCGGCATTATCGACTGGAAAGCGGTTGTCAACAATGTTTCCAAAAGGAGCAAATTTGTCTAAAACAAACTTTTTAAGACGCTCAATTTTGTCAGGGCCGGCTTTAGGAATTCCATCTACAATTATAGCAAAATCTTCGTAGTTTTCTTTCTTTGGCTTTGTCTTGATGACATCAGGAATTGCATCTAAATATTAAATTCGCATTAAATACCAGCGTCAGACAAATTCGCCCATGCTAACGTAGGCATGTTGCTGGCTACAGCATAAATTCAATAAATAATTAAAACTGATTATTGTGTAACTTCTTTCAGTAATTTGAGGTTACATTGATACGTTTCTAAAAAATAATTTCAAGCTTGCTTATTAGCTAAAATGTTTAAAAAATCATGTGTACAACCAATCAATCTAGTTTATTTTTATTTTTTAAACTTTTTAAATATAACTAGCGATAAATGAATGACAAACGAAATATTTAATTAAAAAAGGCTCCATTGCGCTAAAATATAAATCAATTTCGAAATGGGCCTGTATCGCTACAAATAGAGTGATGTGGACCGTTTTATAAGGACTCCAGATAAGCAGTTACTGATTAATGGTCTTAAAGAGGTCGGCTTTGGCTGTTGTGGAGGATGTTGAATCTGTTGAGGCCCCTAACCTATTGGTATTTATAAGCCCCATAGATGCCAGTTCGCTAGATGTCCTAATATTCACAGTAGAGTCTGTTTTGCCTACCTTGTTATCTGTGTCAATAAGATTTAAGTCCATTAGGTCCTGCCCTAAATGAAATACATCTTCTAATTTAATATCGGCATTCATGATCAAGAATTATGATACTTAAATTGACACTTATTTGAGACGTTTGGAAGGTGAGAGTTGGAAAGCTATATCTTCAGCAATAATCTGCTTTGATGTGTACGTGACCCACAATAATAAATAAATTACCTGTTCCAAGGCTCCTCCTCAGTGTTATATTATATCAGAACACAAGGCAAGTGTTGAAAGATGTTTATTGTATAATGTTGTAATCGTTTATTATGGAGAGAAATGTTAAAAATGCAGCAAACGAAAATCTACAACCAGCTCGGAAGCACGATACTCAAAAACTGAAAATAGCGCACAATTTTAAAAATCAAGTCTTTAAACAAAGAATGTTCTGGAAAATAAAAAGAAAAAATTCTTTTTAAATAAAGTTGTTACAATCAGCTATGGTGGTTTAAATTTATCATTCAAGGTCATTTTATAAAAGGCGGAGGATTCAACATCCTCTACACACACCACCTTCTCAAAAAAAGAGAGGAACGACTAATAGTAGATGTAATCATCGTTCTTCGGCTGACGTAGTATTCTTCCAGATCGTTTTGTGCATACTGGCGCCCCTGACGTCGTCATCTCGCCCGATATAACATTCGCTGGTTCTTCAATATCATCTAGCGTTGACAAATAATTTTCATGCTGTGATTCAGTAGAATAAGATTTTGATATGTTAGACAACGGTTTTTCCAGTTGCTGCATTTCATTATGTGTCTGCAAGATGGGATTGCACACCTCAGATTCGCCCATGGAACGGTCATTCAACGCATCTTTTAATTCGGTCACACCATCAATCCAGATAAACTGGGGAATACAGCGATCCAACGTAACACAATCCTCAATGCCATTTATTTCTATGATGACATTCTTATCAGTCATCCTCTTGACCTTGTATGGTCCTTTGTAAAATGGTGTTAGGCAGTTTTTCCTATTCTCATTAGTAATATAAACATGCGATGCCGATTTTAAATCAGAGGACACATAGCATTTAGTTTTAGGTTTTCTAGTTTTGGTTGGGGCCAAACGACACATCTTGTCTCTAAGTGCTCCTACAAACCAATCTACATAACTAGAAGCCCAATCAAGATTACTTGGAGTTTCAATTAGAAGATCTCCAGGCAACCTTAATGGTTCTCCATAAACTAATTCTGCAATGGAAGTTCCTAATTGTGCTCTATATCTGTTGCGCATGGCGAGTAGTACTATAGGAAGATCGTGTATCCAGCTTGTTCCACTAGTACACCTTAATGCAGCTTTCAGTTCACGATGTAGCCTTTCTACCATCCCATTTGCTCGTGGGTTATACGCGCTAGTATGAATTATAGTGATTCCCATGACGTTGAGAGATCTTACGAAAAGCTCTGACATAAATTGACTACCGCGATCACTAGTGACCTTTTCCGGAACACCATAACGCGATATCCAATTATGTAGAAACGCGAACAAAACTTCTTGTGCTGTCATGTCTTTTAAAATCGCCACTTCAAATTGACGACTAAATCGATCTACCATAGTCAGCAAATATTTGTTTCCGTTTACTTCAGGCATCTCAACAATGTCTATGTGTACGTGTCTGAACCGTCCATTTGGTATTCCAATGTTTTTTTATCTCGGTTCTGGTATGTCTCCACACCTTACACGTTTGACACTTGGTACAGGCTCTTACTCATACCCGTATATCTTTAGACATATGTGGCCATACGTATCTGTCGTTGATTAATCGTATGGTGGCTTTAATGGATGGATGACCCATGTTATGTAATACTTGGATAATCTTGGCCCGTAACTCCAATGGCACATATGGTCGTGGTTGACTTCTAGATGTTTCGCATAACAACCACTTGCCACTTATGAGCTTACGCACATATCCTGGTCTTTTGGACAATACCAATGTAAAGGGATCCAGTCCTTGCGCTTCCTCGATTTGACTAACGAAATCGTGCATTGATTCTTCTAAACTTTTCAAAGGACCTTGAAATATCGTATCGACATCAGCTTCATTCGGTCGGCTTAGTGCATCTGCAACCACATTCTCTTTACCAGCAATATGAGACACAGTGAAATCAAACTCTGCTAACCGTGTTACTTGGGAATTTACTCTTCGAGAGTAATTAAGCCCTAGCTGTCTTACCAAGTATGCTGATCAATGGCTTATGATCGGTCAATAACTTAACCTTGTGACCATCTAAGTAATGCTCGAAGTGTAACACTGCGGCATACACGGCTAGAAGCTCTTTGCCAAACGTATCATAACGTTTTCCTCGATCAGTAAGCTTACGGCTATAAAACTCAATCGGTTTTACTACGTCCCGATCTCTTTGCTGTAGCACTGCTCCTAATGCAACATCTGAGGCATCAGTGAATAGTTCGAAAGGTTTTTTCCAATCTACAGGTGCTAATGTGGTTACGTCACTTAACATATCCTTGGCCTTATGGAAATTTTCTCGGTCTTCTTGACTCAAGATGATAGGCCAAGACTTCTTGATCGTGCTCTTTTCAAGAGTGAGATGGCTTGTTAACGATCCAAGAATTCCGGCTAGACCTGGAATGAATCGACGATAATAGCTGATCATGCCCAAGAACCTTCTCAACTGGCGTACTGTTCTGGGTTCAGTTACGTCCTTAATGGCTTGGACCTTATCTTCCAAAGGCTTAATTCCGTCTTTGGAAAGTATATGACCAAGGCATTTAACTGAAGAGCAACCAATATTACTCTTATTAGGTTTGACCACTAATCCATATTGTTCCAGCCTGGTCAAAACCGTTTCCAAATGCGTACGATGTTCGTCTCGTGAACGACTAAAAATTATTATGTCATCAATATATACTCTCGCAAATGGACAATTCTGAAGGATTTCTTCAGCCAAACGCTGGAATGTCTGACTGGCGTTTTTCAAACCAAAAGGCATTCGAAGAAATTCATGCGATCCCCCTCCTGGAAATCTGACTGCGGTGAGTGGTATCGAACTTTCTTCCATTGGTACTTGATAGTACGCTTTCTGGAGATCTAAAGTTGAATAAACCTCATATCCCATTATATCTCGGAGCAAAGTACTCTGGTTAGGGAGAGGATAAGAATCACCCTTTGTCACAGAGTTTAATAGACGATAATTCCCACAAACCCTCCATTGACCCGGTTCAGGTTTGGGAACTACCACTATTGGGGAAGCAAAATTGGAATTTGACCTTCTACAAATCCCCTCTTCGCGCAATTGATGAAATTCTGACACAGCTACTTGTTGCTTGTGTTGTGCCAATGGTTGAGCCTTTGGTGAACAAGGTAACGGAGCTACCAATTCTATCTGGTGTTCTACTCCTATTTTCAAACCTATTCTTTTGGCACTAAAAGGTTGAAACACTGCTAGGTGCTTCTCGATTATATCAGCAAAGTCATGTGCGACTGTTGGACGAGGTAAGAGGACTGTTCTAACTGCCGACACGTTAGATTCATTATTTATTGATGTCCCTACGCCTTCTGTGATAGTCCTAGCCTTGGGGTCTAATGCCAGCTTGAAATGTGTCAAGAAATCCATGCCAATGATATGGTCCTTGACATCGGCTACTAGAAAATTCCATAGGAAAGAAGATTTCTGGCCTAATGTTACCGACATTTCTTTCATCCCTTTCACTTCAATTGGACTACCATTCGCGGCCCATAGTTGATAATCAAATGTGGGGCAATCTGCTTCCACCACGTCTGACCTAACTATGCTTACCTCCGCACCCGTGTCTATGAGAAATTCTAATCCAGATAATTCATCCTTAATAATGAACTTGTTGCTGGACACTCCGGCAATGTTTTCAAGATCCCCGCTTAGTGAGAATCGGACTCTTTTGCCTTTTATCTGGGTGCTATTTATACTAGTCGCCTCTTTTGCTTTGAGTATGCCTTTTAAAGGCATATCTGGGAGCCTTTGCAATGGAACCCCCCCTACGGCTCCTACTAGTGGGGGTTTTTCCCTTTTCCCGGTGACGGATTTCTCTCAACCGGTTTTGTGCTTCCTTTCCATTTGGGTCCACCTAATCGCGGGTAATTATAATTTTCATCTTGGCACTTCGCACTGCGTCCATATTCGCCCTGTGCCTTACCCCATCCGCGTGGCCCTTCGAAGCGTTGACGCGAGTGACTCCTTCGGCGTCTAATATCCTGGACCTGACTCTGAAGTTGTGCGACATCACTACGCAAGCTAGCAACTTCCCTACATAAGAAACGCAAACTTTCTTGTGTGGTCAGGTGGTTTTCGGTATCTGCCCTGACTGGCTGCATCGTTACAGAATCTGCCATTACAGCATGTACTTGTGGTTCTTGCTGTTTATACACGCCGTCTAACCCTCTGAGTTTTGTCGGCCAATCTATGTTCATTGTGTGAAACACTTCCATTGTTGTTCTGAGCCTAACTGGTAACTCAGCTGTAAAAATGGAGTTGACTACATCACTAGATATATTCAACCTGGAAGCTTTCGTGCAAAGGCGTTCATAAAATTCGGACGGTAACTGACGTCCCATTTTTTCTAAGCGTAATAATTCGCACATTTGCGCTGTTCTTCCAGGCTGATATCTCTGTTGAATTTCTGCCATTAATAACTCAAATGCGTTGTACGGCTTTTCTTTCACAGTTCTGTCTCTGAAATTTTCCAAAGCATTTCGGAAATTCTCAGGCAATGCCATCCATGCTGCAACAAATTTCTCCATAGGGTTCACAATACAATAAGCCTCAAATATCATTTGGGCATCTCCTACCCAACTTGCATGTTTCTCTGACTTATACTGTGGTAGACTAAATATACTTGGACTGGCGTGGTCGCCAAATTTTGTTGAGGCCCCTAACCTATTGGTGTTAGTAAGCCCCCTAGATGCCAGTTCGCTAGAAGTCCTAACATTCACAGTAGAGTCTGTTTTGCCTACATTGTTATCTGTGTCAATAAGATTTAAGTCCATTAGGTCCTGCCCTAAATGAAATACATCTTCTAATTTAATATCGGCATTCATGATCAAGAATTATGATACTTAAATTGACACTTATTTGAGGCGTTTGGAAGGTGAGAGTTGGAAAGCTATATCTTCAGCAATAATCTGCTTTGATGTGTACGTGACCCACAATAATAAATAAAATTACCTGTTCCAAGGCTCCTCCTCAGTGTTATATTATATCAGAACACAAGACAAGTGTTGAAAGATGTATATTGTATAATGTTGTAATCGTTTATTATGGAGAGAAATGTTAAAATGCAGCAAACGAAAATCTTCAACCAGCCCGGAAGCACGATACTCAAAAACTGAAAATAGCGCACAATTTTAAAAATCAAGTCTTTAAACAAAGAATGTTCTGGAAAATAAAAAGAAAAATTCTTTTTAAATAAAGTTGTTACAATCAGCTATGGTGGTTTAAATTTATCATTCAAGGTCATTTTATATAAGGCGGAGGATTCAACATCCTCTACACACACACACATCTATATATATATATATATATATATATATATATATATATATATATATTGCAAGAAATTTAATCCTAATATTATGCCTGGTTTATTAAATATTAAGGATACAGAGCAGTTAGCAAGTAGACTGAAGCAATGTAGTTTAAAAGATAGTTCGGAGGAACTTAATTGTTCCAAAATAGATGATCATACTGCATATATGGATTATACCAGACTGACATCTCAGAAGCTCTCTTATTGTATTAACCAAAGGGCCTTTACAATTACCTTCTTGATCTTGAGACTAATTATGGCCTTTTAATTAGTTAGGCAGTTATGAAATTAAACCGAATAATCGCAACCACCGAAGTTCGGCGATCCCTATCGTTGAGCCAATCCTCAAGTATAGAACTTTATTTATATGAGACATTTCTGATCTGCTAGGTACGGGTGATTACAGTCATTCTCTGCCTATGTTGACTTCTAGACCTGTGTTTACCACGCTGTCATCTCGTCGCTTAGACTTTAGTCACACTAATCGTCTTGTTGTTACACAACTAGTCATACGTAATCGATTATATATTAATCGGGTTTCTACGTGTGCCAACCACCACAGTATTGCCCCAATTTTCAACAAGGCAATTCTGAGCCTTCGATCAGCAACTCACCTCTCTTGTTTCGACAACTCTACTTCTTCCAGTGCATCCACACAAAGGACGACCGGCCAACCGGCCGAAGTACACTCCAAGTGTCTATAAGTTCTTCTAGACACTGCGACATTACTTAACTTTCACAATATTGTCCGGTGATAGCAATTCCTGTCCTTATTAGGGCCACCAACAGTAACTGTCTCATCTTATCTACGTGTTTGCCTTCTTCTTGTAACGTCGTACGGGATTTCCTCGCAGCCGGGGCGTTGATTATATTTGAAACTAGAGCATTGCTTTAATAATCATTGTAAGTGCTGCAAACGCCCCAGCTTCAAGTAAATGCCGTACGACGTTACAAAGTCAGTTTGGGCGCCAGGAAGGCTGAGTTAGTACTGTTGGGAGCCCTTAACAGGTCCGGTCTTGCGTTCTCTGTCAAATGCCGAGAAGGTCAGTTAGTTTAGCAGTGTCCAGAAGAATTCCTAGACACTTGAGACCAACTCTGGTTAACTTGTGTTGTGGTTACTTCTGTTGTGGTTAAATAACCTTGATTGGCTGCTCGCACATCATTGGTTAACGGCAAATTTTGCTTTTTTCTCATAAGTGCAGCATAAATTGAATTAAATTTAATTTACTCAATATGTAGGCGAATTGCTTTGTGTCGTTACATCACTTTCCTCTCTGAAAAGAAGAAAAAAATTCCTCTCGGTGAGGCTAGATAGGAAATGCATGACAGAGTTCAAACCAAGTTAAGCAACTAGTTATTATTCTGCCCATAGATATAGAAAAAATAATGTACCATAAATGCTGCGCTGAAATATGCTTGTTGGTTGCTTCAACAATGATATGATGTCAATTAACCAATAGGAATTGCTACACAAATTGTTAGCTGTAGTGACCGGTCATACCGCGTGAGGCAAAATAGAGCAGTTTAAGATTTGGGAGCTGTAGCGTGAGGATTTCGAGGTAGATCGCCACTGAAGTTGCCAGGTTTAAGCTAAAACCTGGGCAGGCTGGATCGCCGTCAATGTGTTTGTATACGACCATAAGAGCTGGTGTGTGCTCGACGTTGTGGTCATGATATTTGTAGAGTTGTCTCTGTGCAACTGATTAAGTAGAGATATGCTTTGAAAGTGGCCTGTACCATGGTATAAAGCTGATAACTACACATTGTTGATACACGAAAGCGTTTGCTCTAAATAGCTGGTCATACAAAAATAGGCAGTGTGAGCGCAGGTGTGAGCCATGCATTACTATATAAAAATATATGCATGAAAATCAAAAGTAACTGCATAAAAAATATATGTACTTGAATTTTGAAAATGCAACACAATTGTTAGTTACGAACAGCTGGGTATGCCACGTGAGACAAGTGCGAAAAATAAAATGAATCACGTAGATTCAAAGGTCACGTTGCATGACATAGGGCGCAAGTGTTGCGCGTGAAGTTAAAAATTTTGATACGTAGAATAACGAAAAACGAATAAAAAAATATCACTTACGCAAATTCAAAGCAAGTTATCGCTAGGTTGAGAAGGTGGAATGCTCTCAGGATCAAGCGGTTCGATGAACGGTTTCAACCTGTCTATGCTTACTGATGTCGGTGTCGTGCCTTGCATAATAATGAAATATTTAGGTTGTCTGAGCAAAATCGGGTAAGGACCGCGATACTTTCGTTGTAGTTATGCAACAGTAGTGTCGTTGCGAACGAGTACTCTCTTGCAGCTGTGGAACTGCGGGTGAACGAAGACTGGACGAGGCGTATGTCTCGGCTTCTGTTCAGACATGTTACCGAAATGAAGTCGAAGGCGGGTAGCTTCGTCTTGTGGGTCATTCTGTGCGGGTAGTAGACCTGTGAGGTAGTCACCTGGCGTAAGGTGCATCCCATGTACCGCAAGGTGGTTTTCAAACGATCTGATGAGAAGCAAGTGCCTCTGTCAGTGATGACCTCATTGGGAACACCATAATTGGATATCCATGCAGAGATAAAACCATTAGTTACTTCGTCTGCAGAAATGGTGCCAAGAGGTAATTCCGCAAGCCATCGTGTAAATCTATCATTCATAGTTAGTAGGTAGCTGAAACCTTGAACCTTTGTCAGATGCACTATGTCGATTTGGACGATGACTAGGCGAGAATTAGTTTGGAAATGTTGCAACTAAGAACGAGTGTGCCGTGTGATCTTGTTTTTTTGGCAAATGGCACACTCGGAGACCCATCGTTTAGCGTTCTGCCTAAGCCTGTGACCCCAGAAACGATCTGTGAGAAGTCGGACAGTCGCTTTGCTTCCTGAATGAGAAATTGAGTGAATTGAGTCGAAAACTTTTCTCTGAAAACTGGTCAGCAGAACACGCTTTTTGGGCTGCGCACCGGTGAAGTAAATAATTGGTAAGCCTTCCCAGAGACGGCATATGAACTTGGTTGGATAACGGGCCACTGATCTATAAATGGGAATGTCACCGCGCTGTTCCGTTTGCAGGAGGGATGACGTTAGTGCAGGTTCACTGAGTGTCAAGAATTTGACAGTGAATTGCGACGGCGAAGGTGGTTGTTGCAAGACGCCTGTCCTGGAAAGGGCATCTGCAATGATGTTTTGTTCGCCCTTGGCATGAGAGATGTCAAGTTACCATTTGCTTAGAAGTGAAAGCTGCTTATCCACTCTGGCAGGGTACTTGGCGATAGTTCAAGTTGCGTTTCGAAGTGCGCTAACTAATGGTGCATGATCTGTGAAAACAACAAATCTGCTACTGCCAATGATGCTGATAAAATGGCGCACTGCGTCGTGGATGGCGAAAAGTTCTCGACCGAAAGTGTCGTATCTCGTTTCTACTGGTTGGAGAGTACGCGAGTAGAAACTGATAGGCTTCCGAACTCCGTCGATCTCTTGTTTCAAAGTGGCTCCAATAGCGAATTCAGAAGCATTTGTCGTGAGTAGAAATGGTCGTTGAAAATCTGGATGCGTTAGCATTGTGGCATTTGCTAACGAGTTGATGGCGAGTCAAAGTAATTCCTCGTCTTCGGATGACCAAGTAATGATGAAATTCTTGCTAAGTCCTTTTCGATTCCGCAGATGCCTGCACAAAGGATAAAGTTGTTTTGAAAGACCCGGAAGGAACTTGCGATAGTAGTTTAGTACTCCCAGAATTTTCTGCAACTCGCTAACAGACTGAATTCGCATTGACGGCAAAGGTTGAATACCTTGTGGCGTGATACGATGCCCTAAGAAGTCCACGGATGTAGTTGCAATCTGCGTCTTGTCACAATTGATCTTGAGTCCGTGGTTGGATAAGCGTGAAAGGACATTACTTAGATGCTTGGCATGAGATTCTAAGTCTGGACTGAACACCATTATGTCATCGAGATATGACATACACAAAGCTGAGTCGTCGCGAAGTATGTTGTCCATGAATCTTTGAAAAGTCTTTTTAGCACACTTAAGTCCAAAAGGCATGTAAAGATATTCGAAGAGGCCAAATGGAGTGATGACTGCAGTCTTTTCAATATCCTCTGGTGCTACCGGGATGTGATGGTAGGCTTGGCTGAGGTCAATCACTGAGAAGAAATTGCTGCCGTTGAGTTTTTCAAGTAAGGTGTTAATATTTGGAATAAGATATGCATCAGATTTTGTCACTGAATTTAGCTTACGGTAATCTCCGCAGGCTCTGTACGATCCGTTTGATTTGGAGACTAAGTGCAGTGGTGACGCCCTCTTCCAAAAGCCTTGAGAATTCCTCTTGGGCAGCTTTCAGTTTAGCAAGGGCCAGTGGTTGCTTCTTGAGTGCAATAGATTGTCCTTCTGTGACGATATGGTGCATCGTGTTGGAGACTCGTAGCTCTGACTTGCTAAGATCGAAAAACGACTTGTGTTCTCAAAGAGCTGCTGATATCTCTGCTGAATGATGCACTGGGGTTGGCTGAATGACCTGTAACTCCAAACGCTCGGAGGCAAGTGTCCAAAAACTTTGCTCAAGTCCGGTGGAGGGGTCGATGATCTTTTGATTGGCAAGATCAACAATGAGCCGAAATTTCAAAAGTAAATCAAGGCCTATTATATTGTGTGAGACCTTGGCGATGATGAAGTTGTGAGTAAATTCACGCCGTAAACCTATATTGAGTGTGCGATACCGACAGCCATAAGTAGGTATGGGCTCGCCTGTAGCTGTTGCGAGTAGAACGCCTAGCGACATCTCGGTCATTGAATCACCCTTGAGAACTGAGACTGCTGCACCTGTGTCTACGATGAATTCTTCGCCAGTTCTGAAATCAAGAAGTGCAGAAGTTCGTTGGGCTGTTTGGCCGGGTCATGCAAACAAGTAGGCTGGTGATTGCGACTGGCATTGTCCGTTTGGCTATCTATGTGGCAAATTCGGCGTGGACGAAAAGAGTCGATAGGAATGTCGGATTGTAAGTGATTTCTTCCTTGTGGCGCCGTTGATGCCGTTGATGCGCAGAAAGTACGGTCTTCTACTTTCTGCGCCATACGTTTCCTAATCCTGATGCACCACTGCGCCTGTTTTCTGTTGTCTTTCCCGTCAACTGTGGAAATTGACATCATTCGGAAATTCTTCGGAACGACAGAGACAGACTTGACATGAATAAAAACAACTTATGGTGATTATAGCACCAGTTCTTTGGGGGCATATCTGTTAAAGGATTGCGGGGATCTGCAATCGCCGCCTACCGTTATAAAGTGTTTTGGACATAAAATTTGGTCGAGCATTCACCTGATTTAGCTCGGATTTCGCTATGGCCAATCCTTCTAGAACTTTAGCCATGTTCGCTACTGTCCTCTCTAAAGAGGAGAGCCTATCATCCTGCGGGGGGGACAAAAGGATGACAAATTTAACTTAGGTTCCAAAACCCTAAATTCTAACTCACATCTCTCAGATAAGTCATCTATATAGAGAGTGTTGGGGAGCTGTCTGACGAATAATTTTAGTGATTGTGGAAGATTGTTAATAAAAATAACCTTAGCCTCATGGTCAGAAATATTAGTTTTATACCAACGTTTCCGTAATCCCCTTGAAATCTTGATGGGGCAAAGGTTCGCCATGTCTAACTGTGCGTATTTATTTATTCTCTGTTCGGTTTCTTTTGGGACCCAGCAAGGATTCTACTACAATTTGTAGGCCCAAAATAAGATTTGGTAGCTTCCTAATGGCCTCAAGCTTCGGACAAATTCTTCGCTGCAATTCAGAAGGTAGTTTAGCAAAAACCTTTGAAAATTTTTGATGACTGTCATAATCTAGAAACTGGGAGAAAGCGGAGTCTACGCGCATAAAGAATGGTTTGCTATCTCCATCACAAAAAGGAACATCAATACCTAAAATTGGACATGACATTCCAATAATCTTACGGTATCTTAAAAGCCTAAATTTATAAGCTAGATGAAATTATATAAAAAGACTTTAAACGAAACGCTTACCTACTAACAGCTTCCACAGTTGAAACAAAATCTTCCGCAGTTGAATCAGTCGAAAGATGAACGCAGAAAAACACATGAAATTAGTTACATCAAAAAAACGTCAGTTCTACTCTTCGTACTGTCAATGTTCGATTACAGATCACCAAGATGTACAATTTTGTACGTAGAAAAATTTTAGAATAGAAAACCTTCCTTCTAAAAATATACAGCCAACAAAATTCCCCAGAAGACCTCGACTTAGAGAGATTAACAACCAGAGTAAAACGTAAACGCAAATGTTACTTTATTGTAATCCCCAAAAAATGAAAAAGAAACACAGTCGATTTTTTTTTATACCAAATGTTTTCCGATGACTAAAAAGAAAAAAACAGTACAGTACTCAGTATTCTGGCGAGGTCGCCAATTTTGTAGACGCCCCAGCTTCAAGTAAATGCCGTACGACCTTAAAAATGTCAGTTTTGGTGCCAGGAAGGCTGTGTTTGTACTGATGGGAGCCATTAACGTTGCCGGTCTTGCTGTTTTCTGGCAAATGCCGAGAAGGTCAGTTAGTGTAGCAGTGTCCAGAAGTACTCCTAGACACTTGAGACTAGCTCTGGTTGACTTGCGTTGTGGTTCCTTCTGTTGTGGCGTTGAAATCCCGCTGAGTAAACTCGTTGAAGTTCTGCAGTAACTGGCTCGTCTCCCTAGTTGTACAGCAACAAGATTGGTGTGACTGAGATTGCCAATGTGTGTGAAGCAAGCCCAAAAATCAGCGTAGTTGACAATAGCAGACAGCACGTCGGAGAAACGCACAGTAGAATGCAAATGCGACAACTGACTTGCATGGTAAATTCACCGTGCTTAAATAACCTTGATTGGCTGCTCGCACACCATTGGTTAACGGCAAATTTCGCTTTTTTTTCATAGGTGCAGCGTAAATTGAATTGAATTTAATTTACGGAATATGTCGGCAAATTGCTTTGTGTTGTTACAGTGTAACGGTACAGATTAATTTGCCAACATATTGCCAAAATGGAATTCAAATTTCACTACGCTGAACCAACTAAATTGCGAAAAATTGCCGTTGGCCAGTGGCATGATACTGCACATCTATATAAACAAGATACAATTACCACGCAATGCACTTCTCCTCTGCTCGCTACGTGTGATTTCTGTCGCTTCTTCTAATTGACTGTCTACCAACGCCGACTTCTGGACTTGTGTTTATCACGTTGTGTCATCTTTTCGCCTTGTCTTCAGTCATGCCAATCTTCTTGTTGCTCCACAACGAGTCACACGTAATTAATCAAATTTTAATCGGATTTCTTTGTGTGCCAGCCTCCTCGGTGTTGACGCAGACCATCAAAAAGACAATTATGAGTCTTCAAACAAAATTCACACAATCTGTTTCAACAATTCTACTAATTCTGGTGCATCTACTCGAAGGATAACCAACCAACAAACAGAAAAACAGAGCAAGTGTCTAAAAGAATTTCTAGACACTGTTGCCATTGCAAAGATCATAAACTTTCGCGACATTTCAAGCCCAGTTAAGGGCCAACCACAGCAACTGCTCTCAAAGAACCTGCCTTGTCTTCTTCTTATAACGTCGCACGTCACGCACTTCCAGCCGGGGCGTTTACAGAAGTTTCATTTGTCGATGAATTAGTAATTAATTTTGTTCTTTTAATCTTCGTTTGAATATTAATTAATTTAAACTTAAGTGATATTTTTTGATAAAATTTTTAAACCCTCATGTCAAAATGTTAGATTTATTCGGTAATAAATTGAGCAATTATGTCACATTTTGCGCAGAATTTGAGAATTTTCCGCATCAGGCAACACGTTTATTATTTAAATTTAGATAAATTATTCAGAAATACAATATGAAAGTTTCCGGCATACCATCGCATCGCCTGCATCATCCTCATTAATCACATGGAACGTACGTTTCCCTAACATCACCTAACCACGAGCATCGTCCAGGTCCCTCCTCACAGTATCAGCGATATAATGTACAGAGATTAGCATTCGAAAGTCGAACCTGTCGCCTAGTATCAGATAGGTGTTGCCCAGCGGTCAGCCCGAACAATTGTTGTTTAAATCATTAAATATCTGGACACAGAATTATGGTTTTCTTGAGAACAATTCAAGATGTAAAGTGTTTGAAATTTTACGGTGGCCCATCGGATATTTACTAAGAAAAAAATTCAGATCCACAGACAGTAACGTACAGAAGAAGTAAGGCCGACGCGTATTACTTCTATCTTTCAGCAAACCACGCCGTAAATGGTCGTTACCGATCCATTTCCGCGAGTCGTGTCTGTAGTTGATACATGTACTGTAATATTGTTAGTAAAACTTAATTTCACAATGACATGCATTTACCGATGTACAATTGAAGGCCCCCAACGTCCAGTCATTCAAAACACATTGCTTCACATAATTCAGAGTATCACTATGTCTACATTATTTATTCTTGTGGTCGTTTGTGTTTGCGGACATTCCCCATTACATATTAGCTCCATATTTTGTGACGAAGTATGGTCTGGTAATTGATTTTGCCACAAATACCTTGCTAGTCTTAGTTGGGAATTTTACTGAACGTTTCTTTATTGGTAGTTACGACCGTCTATTTCTTCACGCATGAGTAATGACTTGATCAAATCTACTCATCCACAAGTACGTGAGATCGTCAGCAGTTTTCCGAAGATTACAAAAATTAAAACATCAGATCCCATCAGTATATAAGTATATATGCGGATATATAGATAAATATAAAAGATGTGGAATGAACCCACATGGCCGCTTATATGGTTATATATATGCATAAATTATTGTGTATGGGCGTGTATTGAAATAGATCTTTATATATAAGTTTTGAGTATAAATAAATATAAGTATGTAATAAATAAATATACTTATTGCTGATATATTATGTACCCAAGGTGACTTTTATTAGCCCACCTTCCTGCTTACATGTAATTTAATATATACATATACACGTATATGGTTTGGACACAGATATTTAAATGAAAAATTAAATTTATACATTATATAATTATAAATGTGTATTTGGTTGATATATCATTCGTTAGTGTAGGCTCCGTATTCTGTCTTGTCGAAACGATAGAATAATACTATATTCTTTCCACTGTTTTACTAACCCCTCTCTCTCTCTAATCTATTGCACAAAATATGAGATTAGGTAAACAGGGAAACTGAGGATTACCGCAACATGATTAAAATGAAATTTCGTTGGTCCCTCTACGTGTCGGTAAAAGTAATTAAAAGATCGAGACATAATGGATTGGCGTGTATATCAATCTTTATTATTTGTTTCTACCTATTATATAAATGGCACTTTAGATTAGAGTACACATGGGTGTGTATAGATTGTTGTGTGCGTAGGGGAGTGATGTAGACAATTTCAATTATACATGTGAGTATAAGACCGGATATTACAGCAGACAATAAAGATACATTAGGAAGTAAATAAAATAATTAGATCTATTTTGAATGAGGATACTACATTTGCCAAAAATGTTTTTCCTGTAAGTAGGGTGTCAACCCTGAAGATTGTCGTGTGCGTGAGGAGGGGTGATGTGGGTATTTTCGTGTATACATGTGAGTATAAGAGCAGATATTATGGCAGACAATAAAAATACATTAGTAAGTAAAAAATAATTAGATCTGTCTTGAATAATGATACTAAATTTGCCAAAAGTTGTTCTTTTCCTGTGAGTATGGTGTCAACCCTGAAGATGGGACCGGAAATGATGTCCCAAAAATTTGGAAAAATTCAAAAATATCGAATTCTAACGTCATTCTCAGACAAGCAGTTGATGAACGGCTTCAGAGTGAACGGAAAAGTGAGAACTCATTAATCAATGCGAAACAAAATCTGTGCATATGGGAATGTAAAGGAACCAAGATTTTACCGACCTACAAGTGCTATCAATTAACCGGAACAAGAAATATGTGGTATAATTTTTTTTAATTGACAGCACTGCGCAAGGTACAACAATTTTTACGACACCATGTCATATATCGATGACATGATAATCTCTATTCCCAACCTTAATTATCATACCGAGCATCTTATAAATGTCCTTTTGCAATTATCAGATCATTAACTCATGTCAATTTTGAAAAATTCAATTCAAAACAACTTCAGTTCATCTCTTGTAGCATCGTGTTTCAACTCAAGGTATTCAGCTTTCGCAATTTAAAACCAAATCTATCATGAACCTTCCTTCACCTAATACTTTGATGGAAATAAAAAACAACTTATGAGCGCTCAATTATAATTGTAAGTTTCTTCCTGGCCTATTAAAACATCTCAATACGCTATAAAGTTACCGTATGAATCAAAAGAGCCTAAACTAGAACTCTGTTATTTTCTGGTCGCGAGATGAAATACAATTGCTTGGTCAAATATTCATAAAATGCCCATATTCTAAAACATTTTGATTCTGTAATACGTTTTCTAATCACCACCGATGAAAGATTATTAAAGGTAAGAGCTGCATATCTAATTTTTCTTTCCTAAATATATGCAATGTAGTTAGGTCTTCACTTATCGGCTTTCTGTTGTTTTGTTATAGTGTAACGCGTGGCTCCGCGTTACAACCCAACAAAGCTCAATTTTGACAAATATAGTTCCCTTTAAGGTCAAATATGCTAATTCTGGTTTTTCACAATATTTCTCTTAACTGTGATTTTAGCAACAATCTCTGTTAGTTTCAAGCAGTTTTAATTGAGATTTCTTGAACTGAAAATTTAATTGTAATTAATAGGGTTTTGTTTAATAATAAAACACACCCGCGCGCAATACGCCGGTAGCATACAGTGGATTATTATGTGATAACGCTCAAAATCTGGATTAATATTTTTTGTGTTTTTCATTAATTATCAGTAAATCTAAACCATACTCCTACGGCGTTCTGGATTTATATTTTGTGTGCTTTCATTAATTATCAGTGAATCTAAACTATATTCCTAAGACATTCTGGACTTCTATATTGTGTGCTCAATATTGCTTGTCAGTAAATCTAAACTATGCTACTAAGACATCCAGGATTTATATAATACGTGTTCCTCATTGATTATCAGTAATCTAAACTATACTCCTAAGACATTCTGGATTTATATTTTGTGTGCTTTTCATTAATAATCAGTGAATCTAAACTATGCACCTAAAACATTTTGGATTTATATATTTTGAATACTTTCTCGTTTACACAAAAAGTCAAATTTAACGGGACGTTGTGGATTTATATTTTGTGTTTATTGTGACTACTTTTATATGATTTTTATCTTTGCTTTGCAACATTGTGTTCAATAAAAGAATGATACTTCGACTGCGCCTTCTTTCATCACCCTTCGGAAAAGGGTCAGCGACTAATCATAAACGCGGATCTTAACAACAGCTACCAGGCAGATTTAGGAATGGTAAAGCATCGCTAAATAACCAGCTATCCCGCAGAACCTCTTACATTAACTTAAAACCCTGCTACAATATATATATATATATATATATATATATATATATATATATATATGAGGGTGTGTGAGTGAGTGGGTGAGTGCAGTAAAAGCTGGAATAATTTAATATTCGTGGCCGCATAGACGTTTTAAAATCAACGCTTCCAGTCCAACACAATATACATGAAATTAAGAGGGATGAGAGCTGCATATCTTATTTTATCTTCCTTGTACATATATTCTGATTTCATTATTGGTAGTCAGATTGGCACCATGCTCTGTTGATCATCATAAAAGATCGATACGCTTCCGAACTTGTAAATAACAGGAATTTTGCCACGTTGTGCGACTGGTTAATTACGATGAAATTGGTCGTATTCCAATTTCGCGATCTTGATTTAAATAAACATTATCAACACACGCTCAATCCCTGATTTAAAAAAATTCATAGTACCATTTCCATGTACAAAAAGAAAAATAAATTTAATCAGATACAACAACTGTTTTTTCGACATATTTTTCTCAAGTATCTACAAATAAACATCTCTTTATATATAAATTGAAAGACCAAACATAAAAATGTAAACATAAAGAGAGTGTGGAACAAAAAATATCTACTCAATCACGTGTATCCCCATTATTTCAAATTCAATATCGAACATGTTTCTTTTACTGGCATGAAACCAGCTGCAATTTGTTTATCCATAAAGCTCAGCATGTGGCTAACTCCCTTCTGTTATTGCATTCAGTAAATATATAAAATGCTACGTCTTGAGAACATACGTGTGTGGTTTCAACAATGTGTTGCTCAATTGCAGATGTCTTCATTGTTTTATTTAAAACAGGCCTTTAGGCTGTTATGTTCTCTCATTCAAGTAATTAAGCATGTATATTATTAAAGGAACATTAGTTGCGCGGGCCGTGATAAAATTTACTTTATTCCAGTTATCAAACTTGATATAAACACCTGATCCATTAAGTGCTTACTATTTGTCAGTATAAACCAAGAATTTAATAAAAAGCAATTCATCCAGTAGACCAGTTTCGTCCTTATAGGGAACTAATCACGTACTGGCCAGAATTTGCCGCGGACAGGGCTCAAATCTGGGCACTTCTGCTTCCGAATCTGGTGCTTTAACAATTGAACCACCCTGTCGCGTACTACACTCAATTTTCCATCATATACTAACTAATATAACTCGGTTAGTTTTTTTCGTTTTTTGGTGGAATTCATATGGCATCCATTTAGATTCAAAGTTCCAACTAACCATCCTCAATCCGCCTGTGGCAATGGCCACCTTTAAGACAAATAATAAACAAAGGGTCTTATCTAGGGCAGACATTATTTCAACAGAAATTCCTCGCAGAAGCGCCCGTATAAGAATGAAGCAGTCAGCCCAATGAGAAAAGCAGACTTCGAGCTGAAGTGAACATAAATTAATTAATGTTTAAATTTGTTTTATTAAATCGATGCTCGTTGTGCGAGCAAAATTCTATATATAATTGAGTAAAAATAAAGTATTTGTGGTACATTTAATATATCTTCTGATGGGTTTGAAACGTTGATTCAGGCATTGACTTCTCAAATGAATAATTTAACTGCAGAATTAGGCATAATTAAGGCTCGTCTAGACGATACGCTAATAATAAACACGGAAGACATACAAGTACGTGGACCATCCAACATAGGTGGACAAAACAATGGCGACCGCGCCGAAGAGGAATCAGGAGGAAATATGCCGGCGTTTTCAGCCGAATTGACGAGTTATTTCAGACCGTCATCAGAGTTTAAGCCGATGTTGGCACCACTAGATGTGGAAAGGCCACAGTTGTGGTTCGAAAAATTTGAAGCATCAGTTCGAGCCCAAGAATTTACATTGGAAGCACCTATTGTGCGTTTAGCTGTCCAGGAATTAGTGGACCGGACAGTAGCAGTCCAATTGGAATTGCCGGTTGACCTCACGTATGAAGAATACAAAAGACGCGTGTTGGATCATTTCCGGGCTAGGCCTCAGGAAGTGTTCTTAGAATTATACAGCCTGAAACCATTAATGGGTGAGATGCCCATGGATACCATGGCACGTATCAAGCGGTGGTTCTCGAAGCTTACCGAGTCTTTACCCGGCTTGCAACAACATGAGGCCATCATGTTCATGCTGCTGGATCCTACCAGATACGGTGAAATTTCCAGCGCCCAGGGAGGCCTTGAAGAGAGACTTCAGGCTCTTCAAAGTTCGGCCATAATGACAAACAAAGTGGCAGCTGCATCTTTACGCATGGGTCCAGTTACGACATCTGACAGGAGCAACATACCGTATCGGAATTCTTCGCGGCATAATAAGCAGTTCGGCGACAGAAGGCAACAGCCAGTGGCCTAGAAGCAAAGTCAGTATATAAGGACTCCAGCTCCGACGAATACGACGTATATGCGTCAGCAAAACCCGTGTACTGCTCCTCGAGAACGGCCAGTGCAGTGGGGTAACAGGGTGCACAATCTCACAAATAAAGGTGGAAGAGAGTAGGGCACAAATATTAATCCTTTGGTGGCTCCGACGGGTAGATCGAATGAAGACCAGCAGAACAAACAAAAAAGTGGTCCGAATCAGATGGCCTTTGAAGAAAAGGAAGTGTGGGAAACATTGCCAAATG
This sequence comes from Eudiplozoon nipponicum, assembly GCA_029291075.1. Lineage (NCBI taxonomy): Eukaryota > Metazoa > Platyhelminthes > Monogenea > Mazocraeidea > Diplozoidae > Eudiplozoon > Eudiplozoon nipponicum. The sequence goes on along the minus strand of JAQBSW010002034.1, from coordinate 3,968 downwards.
TAAGAATTTTCATTAAAGTTAAATTTTTAGAAATCTTCAACGGACAGCCAGTAATAATGCAATTGGATACTGGCGCTGATGTGTCGGTACTACCATTGACTTGGCCATTGAACAATGTAAAACCTACGAAAGCAAGTTTATGTCAGGCATCGGGCGCATCGATGGTGGCTGTGGGCGAGTGGGACACGAAGTTGTTAATAAATGAATATGTCTATCATATGTCTTTTGTTGTTTCGAATACGCAAATGCCCTTATTGGGACTTGATTTCATTAGAAAATGGGTTAAGACGATAGACTGTCAAAATAAACGTGTATGCCTATCGCGGCCTGAGAAATAAGTTCAATAAAGTCTATATGTACCCCTAAGATGCAGGAGGAGACCAGTTGTCTGCCTGGGTGGTGGAAGAATCTTCAAACCCGATATAACATTATATTCCAACTGCCTGATTGTATCGAGCGTCCAGGGCCGACGGTCGAACAGTTTAAGCTATGGCTAGAACTAAATGACGGTTACGAACCACCAAAAGTATATGGTGCTCCTCCAAAGAAATTAGCAGCAGCGACTCGTGCAACACAAGAAATGATAGAAGCCGGCGTTCTTGAACCGTCAACATCTGTTTTTCGTGCTCCGATGGTTTATGTTACTAAAAAGGATGATTCGCTCCAACGACCATGGTCTATGGAGGACACATAAGACTTCCAGGTGAACCGGTAATCCAAGGATCCCATGAGCGCTGCACCAAAGCGGATATTCAGGAACGACTAAAACAGTTAACTGAATATGTAGGCGCCACACAGCGACAAGGCTATGCAAGGCAACCGACACGCACTCGCCTAAAGGTCGGCGACTATGTCATGGTAGCGAAGGTCGAGCCCATGGCACTGCAGGCTGTCAAAGATGGGCCGTATCGCGTGGAGAGGGTGGACGCAGAGCACAATACTGTTTTTGTTAGCCTGCCCGATGGACCACGAGCTGTTGCCCTGGATCGTTTAAGCAGAGTGCGAAAGCCGATTCCTGAGGGGGAGAAGATGTGGCAATGGCCACCTTTAAGACAAATAATGAACAAAGGGTCTTATCTAGGGCAGACATTATTTCAACCGAAATTCCTCGCAGAAGCGCCCGTATAAGAATGAAGCAGTCAGCCCAATGAGAAAAGCAGACTTCGAGCTGAAGTGAACATAAATTAATTAATGTGTAAATTTGTTTTATTAAATCGATGCTCGTTGTGCGAGCAAAATTCTATATATAATCGAGTAAAAATAAAGCATTTGTGGTACATTTAATATGTCTTCTGATGGGTTGGAAACGTTGATTCAGGCATTGACTTCTCAAATGAATAATTTAACTGCAGAATTAGGCATAATTAAGGCTCGTCTAGACGATACGCTAATAATAAACACGGAAGACATACAAGTACGTGGACCATCCAACATAGGTGGAAAAAACACCGCCATTACTAAACAGACAACACAATATGTAGGGAAGTGGTATTGAAATGTACATTTATATAATTTAACGAACATTGGTTGCGCGGGCGGTGATAACATTTACTATAATCAGGGTTGCAAACTTGATATAAAAACCTGACCTATTAAGTACTTACATTTTGTCAGTATAAACTAAGAATTTTATAGTGTAGAAAAGGCAAACTATCCAGTAGATAGGTTTCGTCTTTATTGGGATTTGATTATAGTAAATCTTATCACTGCCCGCGCAACCAATGTTCGTTTACTTACCAATTCCCCACCTAGTGTGGTATCTTGTCAAAAATGGCAGATTGGGGATGGTAAGTTGGAACATTTGGTCTAAATGGATGCTATATGAACTTCACCAAAAAGAGAAAAATCTAACCGAGTTACATTAGTTATTGTAAGACTGAAAATTGAGTGCAGTGTGCGGCAGGGTGGCTTAGTGGGTAGGGCACGAGATTCCGTGGCAGACGAGCACAGGGTCGAACCCTGTCCGCGGCAAATTCTGGCCAGTACGTGATGAGTTCGCAATAAGGATGTAATCGATCTACTGGATGAATTGCCTTTTCTGCACAATACAATTCCTAGTTTATATTGACCAAATTTAATTAATTAATGGGTCAGGTGTTCATATCAAGTTTGCAACCTTGATTATAGTTATTTAACCATTTGGTCAATTGGCCAACATTGATTGATCTAAAATTTTCAGTTCTTGTCTCTGATTAAATTTCCTGTTATTTTTGCATATGAAAAGGGTACTAAAATTTTTATTAGGGCTCGCATTCCAAATATTATCTAATATTTAACTTATATCAATGTAGCAAAATATGCAAAATGGTAATGTTAGTGACTCTAGAGAAATTTTGCATTCGGCATTGCACGTCGTGTACAATGAATGCGGAACTACTATAGGTGAGAACCACATACTTAATTTGCTTTGCGGCTAAATCCTCACAAGTCAGTTTGTCGTCGTGCTCTAACGATTATCAAAGACGTTAGAAACGCATCAGTACTTTTGAATGACGAAAGTTTAGCTTTACTGTGTGACTGATAAAATATAATTTGATATATGTTTATTTCTAGTTTGCAAACGTGACTTAAATAAATGATCACGTTTGCCCAGGAAACTCGTATTTAAACTGTCGTCGCCTATTGCAACCCACATTTCAATTTCACGTCGCGGCTCCAAAAGATTATCGGTATCACTCTAATTTACTTCAAAAAGTATGATCAGCCACATTGGTAAATATTTGTTGTAGAAATAACTGTTGGCTAATTGGCATATGGTTTTTAGTGAAACCGGTAATGTGTGTGCTTCAGTCCAGCTTCAGTAAATTATGATATTATTATTGTTCGTCAATGGACAGATAATTAAAAGTTTGCTTAGTTTAGATCAAAAGTCTACCATATAATATAAAAGATATCTCGCCAGGAAAAATAATTATTTTACATTTTTTTAAAGAAAAGCAATCGGTGAGGCGGGTCAAATTAAATTTCCAACATTTTAAAATTTAATCTGAATGCAAGATACGATTTCTTTGACTACCTCTAGATATATAGGAAAGTGCTCAAACAAACCTCAATATTAAACAAGCACGTGCTTCCTGAAATTCATCGATTATATGAATACAATGCATATCCCACGCAAAACATTCTAACACATTCAAACTCACTTGGTATTTGTACTCGATATTGCTTGGCTATCACAGTCGCTGTCTACGCTCGCATTTATCAAATAGCATTTGGTGATGTCTCACAAATTATCAACAAGGCTCATCGTGAACCACAAAAGCGTTTGGAAAATCGTCAATCTGCTAATCTACTGGTTAACCTACATATGTTAGACGTAACTTAACGAAGTATCATGACACATAGCACTAGTCCATCATACCATCTCGCAACCACTTTTGCAATGGCACTCTCACTAGAATAGAATAGAATAGAATAGAATAGAATATCTTTATTTGGATTCAAACCACACATATTCCATCAAATAATAAAATTGGAAATTGTACAATATATATTTAAAAAAATTATCACATCACAATAATTGTGCAATTAATTTCATGTAGATAGGTATATCTCACTAGTTGTACAATACAATATATCAATATCAGAAAGTTCGACTGAAAAGAATAATATATACATCATCAAATTAGGAACAATTAAGGTATAATTCGAGTGTAACATTATGCAAAAATTGAGAACCATGACTAGCAATTGATTGTATGTAATGTTAACTAATTTGAAGAAATAGTGCATAACATTTCAATTATAATAATACAAAACTTGGAAATAAAAATCTCAAGAAAATCTGTTTCCGATAACAATTATCCTTGTCTTTTATTCAACCATGAGAAAGTATTATCATAATCAAAAAAATAAAAAATATCAGCAGGATTGCAGACTTTTTCAAGTTCAGTAGATAAAATTTTAAAGGACATCTTAGATGGAGACATTTCTCTAAGCCTCTTCGGCAATTGGTTATAAATTTTGTA